>CM040238.1:38933700-39018184 GCA_022545495.1 Chrysanthemum lavandulifolium | reverse complement strand
ACCTTGATTTCGAATGATATTCTATCTCATGTTCTAAAGTTTTGAGGTCACCATGAAAATGTCAAAATATCTAAGAATTTTTGATTTTCGGGTTTTGAGTTTACTTCACTAATGGAAGGTAAAGGACCATAAATTTGTGCATAATCGGTTGGGGATTAACATTAGAAGACTCGAGGCGTTTTATGATAACCGCGGTGTGTTAGAAGAATTCGTTGGTGTGTGAAAGTGACCACTTTTTATAATTAAAGGTTTGTTGTAAACAACAGTTTCTAATTTTGATCGACTCTCGTCTTACGCATCGAATTCCTCTTGACGATGATATTCAACAACACTCATATGAGATCATCAATTTTATATTCTTGACCGAAACTTGATTTGGTTTAAATGCTTGGGTTGAAAGCTTAGGTTTGTGTCGCAATATTTGGTCCATATCCATTTGGATTGGGTTTTAAAGTAAACTTTTCAATAGCGAGTTTCGACTCACCATGTTTGTAAACACGCTTTAAACTCTTATAGTTTCGTTGCAAGTCGATAATTTCATCAAGATGATCATCTATTCGTTTCGTTGAATGCTTTTGTATGCGAGAACTGCTTTTTGACAAGTTAACAACTCGACCTTAGCTTTTTGATTTTCCAAGGTGAGGCGTTAATTTGCTTTTTATGTTCATTTTTCGGTTGTTCTATCTCGGATAACAAAGCATTCTTGAGCGGCTAGATCACGATCCGTCTCTCTAAATATTTTTTATTTTGTTGCGATTTAGTAAAGGTCGCTTCAAAACCTTTTTCACGGTTTTCTTGAGTTTTGAGAAAGTTGAGTTGCATTTTTAAGCATTCAAAATCCTTGGTTAACAAATGCATTTTACTTTTAAATCCTTATTTAATGCACAACATTCTTCAATTGGGATTGTTGGTCTTTAAATATGAGCAAGACTGGATGAGGCAAAGTTCGGTTTGTTCAACGGAGTCATAACATGATCATTATTTAGATCCTCAGTATAACCACAAAGTCAATTTGATTATCAATGGAAACCATAAGGTCATCTTGATGCGTCAAATGTAACTACGGGTTTAGTTGAAAATCGTCGAATGTGATGTAAATGACTCATTTGAACATTCCGAGCCTTGCGGATTCGGATGTTGGCGGAGATATTAGAAAAGAGATAAATATGGTTTGTTCGGTACCGAGACAAGCCATCGATGTGTCATACACTCTTGGGCTGTGTCACTCATGTGTAACTCATGCATATTAGCCATCAAAATAAGCTGCGTTGCATTGGCTGCAAGTCCTCCATATCATCATCCGAGTGCTGCATTTGCCATAAAACTACATTTCTTTGTGCCGTGAGAGATCCACCGACTTCATCCTTAAGAGCCAAAGAAGAGCCTCTTTGAAATAAGCACGCCCCTAGTCCTCGGCTTTGGGCATGCATTAGCCAGTGTCCTTCTCATTGCGGTTGTAGCATCGAAGACCATTCAACCCATTCGAGCATTGCCTTGTTCCACCCCTGGAGCTCTGTTGTTATTCGACCCTGACATTAAACCCTTGACCACCGCCCATCGGCGACCATAACCACGATTCTAAACTTCAACTCGTCCATTGTTTACAACATTTCGATTTCGTGTGTTAGATGAGGAACGAATCACGATTGTTGGATTTGTTGGTATAACGCCAAAAGCATTAGCAATCATAACAAATCCTTGTTGCAATGCTTGAACGGATCGATGTCCTCATTAGCTTCAATCGAAAATTGGTTGAGCATTGTTGTTGTTGTATGGAACCAATTGATTTTGTTGAGATTGTTGCTATGAATGATCGTTTTGTGTGATGAAGCGATTGGTTGAGTTGCTTGTTGAGGAGGATAACTTTGTTGAGCATATAAGGCAAGTTGTTGATTTTCGGATGTGTAGGTGGATCAATTTGAGCACGGAGAATCCTTTCCCGATCAACCTCCTTTTCATGAGGCTTCAAGTAATCGTACAACAATCCATAGGTAGAATGATGCATATTCTTTGCTTGATGGAGAAAAATGACATACTTCTCCCATTCGGGACCAAGACTACTCGGGAACTTAGTATTCACTGCAATTCTTGGCATGATGATGTTGTGTTTATCCAAATCATTGATGATGTCGAAAATCGATGATGATAAGACTCTAGTGTCTCTCGTGTTCAATCATGAAGTGTTCATAAGCCAAGTAAATTTTGGATTCCAAATCCTCCGATTGAGTCTGCATCCTTCCATAAGAAGATGAATATGTTCCCACATTTCCTTTTGATCTTTTGAGCATCAACACTTCAAGAATTGGGTTAGGTAATCCTAAAGGATATATTGCATTGCAAGCTCATGACTTCATAGTGTAGAAGTTCTGTTTGATTTAAATCTGCTTGATGCAATGTTTGTTTGTTCATCTCTTGGTGGATTG
The DNA here is from genome assembly GCA_022545495.1 of Chrysanthemum lavandulifolium. Lineage (NCBI taxonomy): Eukaryota > Viridiplantae > Streptophyta > Magnoliopsida > Asterales > Asteraceae > Chrysanthemum > Chrysanthemum lavandulifolium. The sequence continues at coordinate 39,015,761 of CM040238.1, read as the reverse complement.
GCATTTGGATCGCTTGGGTACAATGACGATGGGCATCCGAAATGGACCTTCCAAGATAACCTTCTTTAAGAACTTTCCATGTGGCTTCTTGGATCACAAAACCGAAAGAACCTTATCACCCATTGATCGTAGTTTCTGGAGTGAGCATTGGAGGTCTATCAAGTGATCGACCTTATGAATTGATTTTGGTCGCTTAAAGCTTCACATCTTTGCAAACCAAGTGGGTTCCTTCATAGTGTTCCTTGATGGATGTTGATTGAAGTCATTTATGTAGGGTTGAACTTGAAGACTTGGCGGTGTTTGAACCATTTGTGGTGGAGGAATTGCTCCAAGTTGTGGAGTATGTTGTTGATTAAATTGTTGTTGATAAATTGCTTGTTGTTGATTCCATTGTTGATGTTGTGGACTTAGTTGTTGTTGTCGTTGAGGATAAGTGTAAGGGAAATACTTAGAGTATGGTGGTTGTGACATGTTGAAAAACTTGTGTTATAAGATGGATCTTTGTAGTCGAATGAACCTTTGTTGATGAAGTGTCCTTAGGCGTAGAAATCACAAGAAACCAAGTAGGACTTATGCGTAAAAACACCAAAGTTACGCGTAACAATTAAGAGTTACGTGTAGATTTAGCTTACGCGTAAGTAGGGTAAATGCACTAAAGTTATGCGTGAGACACAAAGTTATGCGTAGAAAGTTAGGCGGGATTACCTTATGCGTGAAGACTAGGCTTAGGCGTAAGATGAATCTTATCGTGGGATTTCTCGCGTAAGCTTTATGCTTATGCGTAAGTTTAGGGTTTTGCCAAATGATCTTTACACTATCACGGTGCAAAAGATATCCAAATTCGACGTATTTTGAAAACACGGAGTAAACCACGAAAGCGAAGATCAAACCAAGGAATAACTTACGGCGTAATATTAGGGTTTTGATACGGCGTAAGATTACTAAAAAAATGATGTTGCCCAAATTTGTTCTAAACCGATTTTGTTATGGAATAGCCTCAATATCACCAAAATAACACAAAGTGTGAAACTTGATGAGTCAAAGCACTAAACGGGTTACGCAGTAGAACGACACCCACGAACAAAACAAGCTTAAAACTTAGATCCGCGTAAAGGTTGAAACTTTTGCCAAAACAAGTATTTTAACACCTTAAAACGTTGAAAGTACAAGAATCTTGGATTAAAAGTGTAAAAACAAGTTTTAAGCGAACCAAAGTATCACGTTATTCTACGCGTAGGACCAAAACCCACTTCAAGAAATAACGATTCACCCAACTAGTTAGGCGATTGATACCACTGTTAGGTCACTAGATTTACAACACAAGCTTACTAGAAAGAGATAGAGAGGCGATTAAACAAGATTTACACACACACACACGATATAATAATGACAGTTACGCGTAGAGTGTAATGAAGAGAATAACTTGAACAACCAACCCTCAAGTGAGGGTTATTACATAGTATTTATAGGTAAGGAGCTAGGGCAACACTCCTACTCCTTCCCTTTTCCTTATTGGACATGGGCCTAAGCTTATGGGCCTTCTACATAAGCTTGACCTTAAACAAACATAAAGGCCATAATAAGCTACCTATTACATATGAGTAACAAACACTAATTAAGGTTTAGGAGTGATTCCAACAGACACGATAATGTATCACTTGTGTTCTTATTGTTGAACGACAAGCGATAAATTGTCAAGTGTACCTAAGAGATCTTTTGATGAATCTCGTGGCTCTAGACTCAATAGTGCACTTTGGTTTTCCTGAGCGGAGACTAGGGAGAGGTATCCTTCTTCAATACCGGCAACTCTAGGAGAAAGCCGATGGTTTATGTAGGGTTCCCTCGCGAGAATGAAACAAGCTCATTGAGAGAAACTTGAGTGGCTAAGAAGGTTTAGTGCATGCATCATCGGGTCTATGACGACTTTGATCTTCAATACCGGCCATCAAGTGACAACCAAGAGCATATGAATTGAACCCGGGTATACGCCCTAAGTTGAATAACGGAGGGCTATTTATTTTCGCCATTTTCTTTACTTTTCTTTTCATTCTTCAACTCCTTCTTTCTCCAATTCTCATTTTCTCCTTTTTAATAATCATACCTAAGGACTTCAAATTCTAACTATTGGTGGTGTCCTTGGGTAGATCCCTCCGGCTCAAGCGGATCATAGGACGGTTATTCCTAACCTTAGTCACCTTATAACTCCATGACTAACCTATGTTGCCATAAAACCATTTTCATGAAAATCTCTCAAAGTGGTTATGAGTAAAAGCATTTAATACCACCTGTTGAGAGTTTAAGACTTCTTGAAATACTCCCTCCACACGTGCTTAAGTATTTTGACGTAAATTTGCACGGTGAGAGAAGAGCAAGCCTTTTTAAGCGATCAACTCAAGATAGACAATCCCCGCGAGACACGATTCGTTGCATAGTTAAAGAGTTACATTATCGCCTTTAGGTGACAACTAGCTCTAATAACTACCTTGAAGGTGTGAACAAACCTCGAAAGGTTGTCAAACCCGTCAAAGTTCATGTCTACCAAGAGTTTCTCGAATGGTACATTCTACTCGGACAAGTCCTTTGCGAGACACGTTTACATTACTAGCAAACTAGCTTGAAATTATTACCCGTCCCGAACAAGTCTTTTCGAGTTACTAACATTTAAGATCTTGTCAATTCATTGGTTAAGTCTGTAGCACAATGAGTCATTAGCAATTCACAACATATTTCTTATCACATAAATTTTCTCCCCCTAAAAAATGGCATATAAATGTTATTTTTAACGAAATTTGATATCGAATATGTCCATTTCAAGTTTTGTGGGAAGATTACCACGAAGAACAATTTAGTGAACAAAGTTTTAAGCAAATACTCCCCCTCAACAAGTGATATTAACTTTTGAGGTTTTGAAAATCATAAGGGGAAGTACTTGTCCTTTTGAGCAAAACTTTGAAAAGTGAAAGTTTTGATAAGTTTTACTCAAAAGTAAGAAGCTTTTCGCTCCTTTGATAGGATTGTGGCATCAATCGCACTACGTGGTCCTTTCATTACAAGTACGGGTTGTACATCGTTATATGTGCACAAGCCATTGTCATAAAAAATCACACATCAAATGATAAGATGATGAAACAAATCAAGGGTTACCAGAGAATCGGGTAGTCCAAGCAATAACTCCGGAATGCGTTACGGGCGTTGATAGCCTGTGAGAGATATCTTTGGGACGACCACCCACGAAACTCTCCAAAGTTCGAATCGATCCTTTCTCAACAACCTTTCATCAATGCGTGATGATCTTCTTCACATCCTTCTCTCCTCGAATTCCATCTCTTGGTGACCCAATGCCTTCTTGTATCGCCTTTAACCGATAAGCTAAACCATCCTTGACTTTCTTCAAGGTATGATCCCCAAACTTATGAAGCTCTTTGCACGCCATTAAGCAATTTCGGTGTAGTTCACTACGGTAGACTACTCCAAATGGTTTGGTTGATGAGGTGTCTTGAGAAGTTGGTTTAAGTCGGGAAGGTCTAGGCGTGGTTTAGTGAGGTTAACACGCGTCTGATACGATTCCACGGCAAGCTGTATGTCCTCTACACGTTCTTGGATCACTATGCTTCTGATGTAGATGAGTAATGACTTGATGTATTCGCGTTGGACTGTTGTGGAGAAATGTCGCATTCGTCCTTGGACCTTAGTGAGATAAATATCTTCAATGTCATTTAGCGACAGTCTCGGAAAATCCGCATCACAGAAGTCATAGTCGCCTTCGTCTTGTCGTTTGACCACAATGTTCTTGAGGAATGTGTAGTCCCACTTTGACGAAAGAGTAACATGCTTAATAGCAATGATCCGTTTATCACTAAACACTTCCTTCTTCGATTTTTGAACCTGGCGGCTTTTGTAGAAGATTCTTCAAGATTCGTGCCAATGATGAATCCCATACATCGCATCAAGGTCATATTTTTCCACTTTAAAAGAAACATATGTGAGGCTTCTTCCTCGATGGTGGATTGTTGGAATAGATTCTTTCTTTGGAAAAGGAAATGTGAGTGATGTAGCGTGCTTCCTTGTAACATCGCTACGTGTAGAAGAAATTCGAGGTCATTGTTGAAGAAGTAACGGTATGGAATTTGAGGTTGATCCGGTCGGCCAATTGTTGGTAGAGGTCTGGTCCAGTCTGTGTAGTAGGGAGCTTTGTCTTGTCTTGTGAAGTCGATGTTAGATTCGGGATTGAGCCAATCGATATTGTTTGACATGGCTCGGGCAATGTTGTCGAGATGGTATTCGACTTCAATTGCACTTTTTCGACTTGTCTTTAAGCGGTTGGAAGGCATCATTCTTGATTCTCTTTAGCTCAGCCTGAGTCATCTTCTTCACTTTAAACTGTTCTTGAATCAGCTTCACATGCTCCATAGTACGGCCATCTACCATTTGTTGACCTTCTAGTAGTGAGGGAGTAGCATCAACAAGTGTAGAAAACTAGTCATATTATGCGGTGTCATCTTCGTCTAGCCATGAGACAACATTGGTCTTTGTCTTCTTCTTCTTTGGCCTTGAGGAGGACTCTGGTCTCTTTGTTAAGGCGGGAGAGGTGGGTTGTTGTTGGGGCTCTGGGATCTCTTCATCGTCACCACCAGTGTACTCGAAATGATCACCGGCTTTCTCTGTGTGAGGTGGTAACTGATAAGGATTTAAAAGGTACCATTTTGAGGGGTCATTTAAGCCCTTAATTGATCACTTTTGTATCCGTTACTACCTAATTTCGTTCCTTTTCACTTTTTAGGTCTCTTGAAGGCAAATTGCTGGAATGACACTTATTCGAACGAAAAGGCGCGAGTATACGAAGAAAATGGCCAAAGTCAAGAATCGATACACTCAGTCTCTTTGGCCAAGGGGACGGCGCGGGGTTCTATCTCGTGACGCCGCCGCGACATGCATTGTGACGACTCGGAGCTAAATTTCTTATTTACAAGTGACGGCATCGGGTTTTAAAAGAGTAGGCCACAACTCGGATAACCCTAGATTTGATCTAGACGGCGTCGAAGATGAAGCCGATGGCGTCACAACCATAAGGTGGTGCGTCTGGTACAAGTCGCAATATGCGCACGAAGTAGGCGATCATTTTTGGCCATAACTTTTGCATACGAACTCGGATTTAGGTGATTAAAAGCCCACGCGACCGGAACGATAAAATCTACAATTTGGTGAAAAAGTGGTCATGACGCCGTCACTCTTTAGGTGTGACGCCATCGCTCTTTGCCGACGGAAAATACGCTTATAAATATAACATTATAACTTCACTTTTGTAAGCCCTAAACCCTAAGTCCGATTCCGGGGTTTAGGTAGGTGTTTTTCGAGAACGTAAAGGGTTTCAAACACTCTATAAACATCGTGTAATGGTTTGTTTGTTAATCCAATCCTATGGTATGTCTTCAATTATCATAATTGTTGCTTGCTCTTCATTAATTATGTTTGGCTAATTCATATAGTGTTTGCTTATGATTGTATGAAACTTGTATGTAATTAATTAGATCTTAATTATTTCTTAGTGATGCTTGTGTCTATCTTCATCATTAGGGGTGTGACAATTTCAATGAGTCTAATTGGTTTAGTTTATAATTCTTGCATCCTACTGTCTCTTGTTTGATTGGTTGTCTCTTATCTTAATTGTAATTGGCTTAGGAGTGCGACTAGGCTATCGTTGTGTTTAATACTTGACAAATCTTTGATAGTTTATGAATGACTTAGTGGATTTCGTTTACTAAACCCAAAGATAACCTTAAAGTTAGTTTATGAATGACTTAGTGGATTTCATTTACTACACTTAAAGGTGACTTTAAAGAGTTACGGAATGCACACCTTACGATCTTAGAAAACACAACGCGTTAAGAATAAGGACGTGACAATTCAACCATCTATAGGATGTGACAATTGATGGGTAGAATTAGATAGCTAGCAAGGAGTAATACATCATAAGTAGATACGCTTCACGTTCTGGTAGACCCATAATTTAGTTAGTATCTTTGGGATAGTTGACTAGCAACTAATTCCACCCTCCCTCCAAAACCGAGATTCATAAAATATAAAATACAAAAATAATCATCCTCACCTTAGACTTAAATCGACATACACTTCAAACTAATGACACTATTCCCTAGAGAACGATATCAATACCCGTGGCTTACCCTAATACTACACTACAACGATTAGGTTCATTTGCCTAGGGTGTTATAAAACTTGCTCGACTAAAAGGAAGTTCCTTTGACCCCGAATGACGCGTGTAGCGTTATCAAGTTTTTGGCGCCACGCCGGAATAGTTATTGTTTAAACTTGATTTATATCTCGTTTAGGTTTACTCACAAGATTCCTATCAAGTGAGATTTTTTTCTTTTTATTAGCTTCCTTGTAGTCTATCCCCATTCTTTGTGCCTTTGTTAAGTAAAACTTGTCCATTGACTCTTGGTTCACCATTATGGAGAACATAAATCCACTATATCCGCGATTAGGTTTTTTCATAAATAATTATGATATTACTAAAGCGGATTATTCAAGATAATTGGGAAGAAAGTAACCAAGTCCATAAACCTTTTGAGGGTTTCACCATTCCATCAAGCCCACAAAACACCTCATCTAGTGAAACCTATGCTTCATATGAGCCTTCACCTAGGATAGACCGTCGTGAACAACCTCCATGTTTAGAAACTATTTTTAGTGAGGCCCTTGGGAGAACCGACCAAATCTGTGAAAATATTATGGTAAGCAACCAAGCATTAAACCATAAGTTGGATCAATTACTAGGTTTGGTTTCATCACGACCTAAGGAAATAACACATGACATGACATATAGATGATGTAGATGTCATTGAGGATAAGGTGAAAAGTCTAGACCCACAAGGTATCCCACAAGTCCCACCATCATTTAAGGCATACACACCGTCGTGACTTACCGGAAGTAGTAGAAGAGACTTTAGGAATCCCAATGGAGGTAGAACATTTGAACCAAGCGCAACTAGAGAATATAGGTTTGAATACTTGTAGTCTCGGTCTTACTCTTAGTTCTAGGGGATTTCCTAGTGTTGATGAACCGAACCTCAACATTTTTCATCCTTAGATATACATCTAGAGACAAAGAGGAACCACCCACCCATCAACCAATTTAGTCCGGGTAGTTTTAGGATGAAGGAAGCCATTCACACACCCCTTCAACCTCACGTGGAAAATAGCCACCCTAAGGGTGTGTATCGCTACTATCACCCGCACTTAAACTTAAGTGTAGGGAAAACCTCCCATTTATCCGTTTAATAAGTGTAGAGTCAGGCTCGTGACTCGAACAAAAACAAGCGCTTCTTGGGAGACAACCCATGTGAATTTGTTTTTTATTTTTATTTGTGTGTCGTATATCTTTTATTGATTGTTTATTCTCGTGTTTGAATTTGTAAAATGCTTTAGTTTGTCTTTAACCTCGCTTTTAATTACATATAAAGGTATTTTACATAAGGGATAAGTGTAGGGAGGATTACACACGTTTTTCAAAAAAACGTGAACATGAGAATTACAATTATTTAAAAGATATACATGTGTTTGTTCGAGTCAAATGCTTGTATCGAGTCATAATGGATGTTTTGCGGAAATTTTCCAGATTTTAAAGATGAAAATGTTCAGATTTTTCGGAAAATCGAGACCGGTTCTGTCGGGATAACTGGCAGGCGTCGGGATCGCAACTGACGGCGTCGAGGAGCGTAAACAACTTCTAACTTTCTCGTTTTCTTTGCTATTTATAAATTTTTGAAATTTTCCAGGTCTTAATTTTCTAGAAAATCTGCAAACATCCATTCCACAAGCATTATATCTTATTTAAGTCTAGAATTACATCTTGTTGTGACTTTTCTTTGTTCGGTTTGATGCGTTGGGTTGTTTGTTTTCTTCAAGTGTGCAGGTTTTATTTATCAAGAAGAAGATACATAAGATTGGAAGGAGCTTTTCACGCATACATTCTTCTTAGAAAGGATTTAACCACTACTTCACACACGGATCCTACCGAGCTAATCAGGGGAGTATTAGTTTCTTTCGCTTTTAATTACCTTCCATTATCATGACTTTGGTACTTTCGGGAACATTGGGGACAATGTTCGGTTTAAGTGGAGGGAAAATAAAGCGGAACTTTGAAACTATGCTTATCCTTGATTATTTGCTTTGTCAATTGCATTTGTGTAATAAACCATGAGAAATATCGGTTAGGGTAATTTTGGCACCAAATTTGAAATTTTTCATGACATATAGGAGTGGGCCATAAGTCTTAATAAAGCGCCTCATGGATAGGAAATTATATGACTAGCACAAAACCCTTTACCACTTAAATTCCACCCAAAATGTGAGGATCGCCCTTAGATTAGTAGGAATTAAAGCATTCATCTTTAATGCTTAGAGTGTGAACCGGTAGTATAATAGATTCTAGAACTTGTTTTGTGATGCATCCCGAGATCGCTAGTAAGACTACACTTGTGTAGTTAGGAATAACTAAATGATAAGAGGCGTTAGGATACCCGTAATATAACTATTTCTTCCACATCGGTTGAGTAATTCCCCCACACCCTTGCGTTGTACTCATCTTTAGTACACGATACCCTAGTTAACCCCTCAGAGCCTATCCTTTTCGCGGTTCTCGTGATGTTTCGGTTTTTCCAGAATATTAATGAAGAGCATTGTTTACACCCCACCCCTAAATGTACACCCAAATTGCCTTAGCCTACCTTGTATGCACTCACTTTTAGTGCATTATTGTTATCACACTAAACCCTTAGTTCAATTATCTAGTTGCTTGCATAAGTTGCTAAGTCGAGTCATATCCTTTGTATACGCTTTGGGACGATTGGGACTCATGGGAAAAGTTAAAGTTTATGAAATGACGGAAGGAACGTTTAATTCAAATTCCCTTTATTTGCGTAATAATGTACTCCAAGTGTTTTGATCTTTTCAATTCGGGTCAAATTAGTGTTAGAGTAATAAAAATCAAGTGTAGGGATATGCCTATAAACCCTATCATTTGGATATTCTTGTAGAGGATGGTAGAGTAAAAGTGTATGAAAAAAATAGAAAAGAGAAAAGAAAAGAATAGAGTGTTGAAAAAAAAAAAAAAAAAAAAAAAAAAAAAAAAAACATCACGGGCTACCATCCTACATCTATCCTTTAAATTCATGTTTGTTTGTTTGGGTTATCTAGAGTTTAAAGTGTCTAATCTTAGCTTAGCAACGCCATTCTTCGTATGCTTGTAACATAAAGATTTTGACTTGCCACCACTAAATAGCCTATCCCACAAAACCCTTTGTTTCCCTACCGTAAGCCTAACATTACAACCCTTTAAAAGACCTCTTTGATAGTCTTTCCTAGGGTGCTTACGCCAAAGTGATGAAGGTTTGATCTAGTCTCAAGCCTATGGTAATCTATGTACTAGGACGGTTAATGAGTGTTTATCTTCCATTTCAAATTTGTTATATTTCATATACACCGAGAGATGTAGTATCCAAACACCCCATGTGAGGTGCTAGTATGTATTTCGTGCTTGTTATGACTTTCTTGGGCTTATATGTGTTGTGGATTGTTCTAAACCAATGCTTCATGACCCCTAACTTATAAATTAATTGGCTAAAAAGCACATTTGCTTGAGGACAAGCAAATACCAAGTGTAGGGATATTTGATAAGGATTTAAAAGGTACCATTTTGAGGGTCATTTAAGCCCTTAATTGATCACTTTTGTATCCGTTACTACCTAATTTCATTCATTTTCACTTTTAGGTCTCTTGAAGGCAAATTGTTGGAATGACACTTATTCGGACGAAAAGGCGCAGTATCTGAAGAAAATGGCCAAAGTCAAGAATCGAGACACTCAGTTCTTTGGCCAAGGGGACGTCGAGTTCTATCTGTGGCCGCCGTCGCGACATGCATTGTGACAACTCAAGAGCCAAATTTCTTATTTACAAGTGACGGCATCGGGTTTTAAAAGGGTAGGAGTCATAACTCAGACGCCCTAGATTTGATCTAGACGGGCGTCAAAGATGAAGCCGACGGCATAACAACCATAAGGTGACGTCGTCACAAGTCGCAACATGCGCCAAGTAGTCGATCTCGTTTTGGCCATAACATTTGCATACGAACTCGGATTTAGGTGATTCAAAAGCCCACGCTGTTGGAACGAGAAAATCTACAGATTTGGTGAAAAAGTGGTCGTGACGCCATCACTCTTTAGGTGTGACGCCGCCGCTCTTTGCCGACAGAAAATCTACCTATAAATATAACATTATAACTTCACTTTTGTAAGCCCTAAACCCCAAGTACGATTCCGTGGTTTAGGTAGGTGTTTTTCAAAGAACTTAAAGGGTTTCAAACACTCTATAAACATCGTGTAATGGTTTGTTTGTTAATCCAATCCTATGGTATGTCTTCAATTATCATAATTGTTGCTTGCTCTTTATTAATTATGTTTGGCTAATTCACCTAGTGTTTGCTTATGATTGTATGAAACTTGTATGTAATTAATTAGATCTTATTGATTTCTTAGTGATGCTTGTGTCTATCTTCATCATTAGGGTGTGACAATTTCAATGAGTCTAATTGGTTTAGTTTATAATTCTTGCATCCTACTGTCTCTTGTTTGATTGGTTGTCTCTTATCTTAATTGTAATTGGCTTAGGAGTGCGACTAGGCTATCGTTGTGTTTAATACTTGACAAATCTTTGATAGTTTATGAATGACTTAGTGGATTTCGTTTACTAAACCCAAAGATAACCTTAAAGTTAGTTTATGATGACTTAGTGGATTTCGTTTACTACACTTAAAGGTGACTTTAAAGAGTTAGGGAATGCACACCTTACGACCTTAGAAAACACAACGCGTTAAGAATATGGACGTAACAATTCAACCATCAATAGGATGTGACAATTCAGTAGGTAGAATTAGATAGCTAGTGAGGAGTAATACATCATAAGTAGATACGCTTCACGTTCCTGGTAGACCCATAATTTAGTTAGTATCTTTTGGGATAGTTGACTAGCAACTAATTCCACCTCCTCCAAAACCGAGATTCATAAAATATAAAAATACAAAATAATCATCCTCACCTTTAGACTTAAATCGACATACACTTCAGCCTATGACACTATTCCCTGAGAGCGATATCAATAGTCGTGGCTTACCCTAATACTACACTACAACGATTAGGTTCCATCGCCTAGGGTGTTATAAAACTTGCTCGACGAAAGGAAGTTCCTTTGACCCCGAACGATGCGTGTAGCGTTATCAAGAACTTCGTAGTCCCGAGGTTTCTCAAGAGCAGTAACTTGGAGGAGATCTTCTGTCGGTGGAGGTTCTTTGGGTTGGTGGAGTTATAGAAGATGATTCACCGGTTTCTTTGGGAGTTTAGGCTCTTTGTCTTTATCCGGATCCTCATCGTCTCTAGGACGCTTAGCCATTTCACCGCCGCTCGCATCCCGTTTTAAGTTGATATTCGGCAATAGCTTCAAAGTTTACCTACGTCGAAGTAAACTTTGCGCATCGCTTAGACATTTAATACAAGCTTGAAAACCAATTATGCATCGAGAGAAAGTCAGAGGCTCGGTTGGATTGATGGTATGATTAAGGCGTTGATCGATTGTTTGTTTGGCCAATCGCATGAGATTCGGATAGAGTGTAGCATGCAGCTGACACGGCTTGACCCATAAGTAATCCGGAAGTTTAGCATTAATTAACATTGTTCTTGCAGCCCACTAACGTATGGTTTCGCTCTTTCAACAACGTTGTTTTGTTCGGTGTCCGTGCAATGGATGTCGATGCTCAATTCCCACTTTCTCATAAAATGCACGAAGAGTTTGATTCACAAATTCGGTTCCTTTGTGCATTACGATTTGTCCGACCGTGTTCCGGAGTCGAACTTGAATTTTCGTGAGAAAGGTGATGATCATCTATGGAGCTTGATCTTTACTTTGAAGAAAATAAACCCAAGTCCATCTTGAATAGTCATCTACAATTACCAAGATGTGGCGTTTGCCATTAATCATCTGCACGCACATCGGGCCACACAAATCCATGTGAAGAAGATGAAGCACATCTTTGTGATGTGTTCCACCTTTGAAGGAAAGTGAGCACGAGTGCTTTTCCCTTGTTCACAAGCCGAGCAGAGGTGATCTTTAGAATATCGGAATCTTGGGAGACCTTCAACAAGTTTGTATCGAGCAAGGTTGGTTATGGTTTGAAAGTTTAAATGTGAGAGACGACGGTGCCATAGCCAAGATTTTGTAGATGTTTCCTTTGAAAGTAGACAGATAGGAGATGAAGCAATCATGTCTTGCATTGAGATTGTGTATAGACTTGATGTGCATTGACCAAACATAAGAGCATTACACACAGACGACACAGATGGAATAGAAGTAGATGTGGAACCCGAAGAGTTAGAGGGTTCCGATGCAGATATAGATGGAACACACATGTTCATGATTTTAGGTATCCATGTAAAGTCAAGTGTATTATGTAACCATTTCTACCATCTCCAACTAGTCTTAGCTTTGGTCTTAGTGAATGCACTAGGTGATAGGTTCTTCCTAGGAGGGGAAGTGGGTTCTAAGGGTACATCAATGATTAAATCATGAGCACTAGAAGGCGGTTTACCTAGCACAGACTTAGAAGCAGTAGTGGGCCTAGAGGTATTCCGTTTTCTATTGATCCGCTTACGAGATAAGATAGACGTAGCAACACATTTGTCATGACAACCAGAAAATATACTTTTATGACATCCAACACAAGAAGCTTCAAACATAACATTTAAATTACTTAACGGTTCAGCATTCGTTACAACACCTTTTCCATTAAATTTGTCAGACGCAATATCTAAAGTGGGTGCAACTTGAGTTTTATTCAAAGTCCTAAGGTGTTCTTCTACTTCAGCATTCTTTATTGTTCTTTTCTTACGTTGCAACTTCCTATTCTTCCTTGTGTTGCTCCTAGGCTGTGAAGTGCAGGCGTTGGGAAAAGAGGCAACTATTCCTGTTTCAGTAGAGGGAAACACATTAGATTCTTGTGGTTTGTCATGAGATATTCTAGAGTCAGTTTGAATATCTTTAGGTGTAGTTACTACAGTGTTACTATCCCTATCTTTCTTAAGTTTCACCAACTCTGCCTTTAGATCATGGATTTTGTGTAACAAATCTAGATTTTCGAACAGTGAGCCCGTCTCGTCAGAAACATCTTTGGTATATGCCGATGATTATCAACATCTTTTGACGCTTTAGCACTAGTCTTTTGAGAAAATCAAATATGACACTATATACCTTTTTCACTTTTGAAATTTCTTGTTCATATTTTGAAATTTGACACTTCAAAGACACATTTTGATCATCCAGTTGCTCAAGTTTTGGACTAAGAGTTTTGGTATGCAACTAGTTGATTTTGTTTTGCAAAGCGAGTTCACGATTGTGACAATCTTTTGACACCATTGAAGACGACGCTTTGCATTTGAAAGTTCGCTTAACAATCGCTCATTTTCAACTTTTAAAGACTTGATTTGTGACACAAGACGTGATTCTCAATGTAACCAAGTTGATGAAATCAAATGCATATGCAATGTAATGTAATAACACAACATTATGGATATCACAGAGATAACATCTTCCAAGAGTCGATCAACATCTTTTCGTAACATTTTCTTTTTACGCTTTGTATTTGAAATTGATGTTTGTGTTTATTCGAAAACTCTTTCATAAGTCCAAGCTCCTTGTGAAAGTCCCTTTCCCAATATATAGCACAATTTTTCAAATTTTGACATGAGGTAAAATTCTTTTTCAAGAATATCTCTTTGTGCACGCGCAAGAGGCGATTGAAAATGTTCAACTTTTTATTTCATAATGAAATTCAATTTCACGCTCCAAAAGTTTGATGTCCAAATGAATGTTTCAAAATATTTTATTACTTTACATTTTTCATTAATGGCTTTATTTCACCGAGTGAAGGTAAAGGACCATTAATTTGTACAAGATTGGAAAGGGGACCCTCGTAAGTAGGTGTGATAACCTAAGGTGTGTTAGAAAACATTGTGTGACAAAAGTAACGGCTTTTGAATAGTTAAATGGTTTGTTATAAACAGATTTTCCATTTTGATCGACTCATTATCTCGTGATCAAATTCCTCTTGACGATTATATTCAACAACACTCATAATGGAATCATCAATTTATGTTCGCTTTGTAAACTTCGTGATTTGGTTTGAATGCTCTATTTGAAAACTTTGGTTTGTAATCGCAAGATTGGACCATATCCATTTGATTTGGTTTAAAAGTAAACTTTTGAATCGTTGTGATTGATTCACCATGTTTATAAACAACATTTGAAACTCATTGATTTTGTTTTGTAAGTCGAAAATTTCTTCAAGATAGTCATCTATTCGTTTCGTGGAATGCTTTTGTACTCGTGAGAACTGTTGACAAGTTAACAACTCGGACTTGGCTTTTGAGTGTCCAAAGTAAAGCGTTAAGTTGTTGTTTATGATCATGTTTCGGTTGTTCTATTTGAGATAACAAAGCATTCTTTGATGCGACTAGATCACGATTCTGCTGCTCTAAAGATTTTTCGCTTTGGTAAGATTTAGCAAAAGCGACTTCAAACCTTGTTCACGTTTTTCTTGAGTTTTAAAACGCTGAGTTGCCTTTTAAGCATTCAATATCCCTAGTTAAAAGTGCATTTTTTTTTTAGTTGTTGATTGAGTTCACAACATTGTTCCATTCGGATTGTTGGTCATTAAGTAAGAGGTCAATATATGGATTAGGCAAAGGTTCAACAGATTCAACGCGAGTCTCAACATGATCATTATTCGATCCTCAAGTATAACCACGGAGTCAACTTGATTATCAATGGTAACGGGAGGTCATCTTGATCATCAAATGTAACCATCGGATTTAGTTGAGTATCATCGAATGAGATGTGGAGGGCTCATGTTGAACATATCGAGCCCTCGTCTTGATTCGATGTTGGCCGAGATATCGATCAATGATTAATATGGTTTGATCCGGTACACGAGACAAGCCGCTGTCATACACCGGGCCCGTGTCACTAATGTGGAGTTCGTGCATGTTTGCCATAAACATAATCACGCTTTAGCCTCGCAAGTTCTCCATATCATCATCCGAGTCTCGCATCCGCCATAAACTATGTTCTTTGTTTTGAGGGTTCCACCACTTCATCCTTGAGAGCCAAAAGTAGAGCCTCTTTGTGATAAGCACGCCTCTAGTCCTCGGCTTTGGGCATGCATTAGCCAGTGACCCTTCTCATTACAGCTTATAGCAACAAAGACCATTAATCCCATTCGAGCATTACCTGTTCAACCACTGAGCCCTTTGTTGTTGTGGAGCACCCATGTTATTCCTTCCCATTGATTAAACCCTTGACCACCGCCCATCCGATTTAACATTACCTCGATTCAACTTCAACACGTCCATTGTTAACAACAGCCTGATTCCTTGTGTTGGATGAGGTACAAATGCGATTGTTGGATTTGTTTGAGTATCAGCCGAAGGCTCTAGCAATCATGACAAACCCTTGCTGCAATGCATCGAAAGCTTCTATATCCTCATTAGATTCACTGTAAAGTGCTTGATCATTGTTGTTGTTGTTGCTGTTGTTCTATGGAACCAATTGAGTTTCTTGAGATTGGTGTTGTGACGGATCATAAGGTGTTATCTTAGCAGATGGTTGAGCAGCAGGTTGTGGAGGATTTGTGAATACATTTTGTAAGGTCGGGAATTGAGGATAACAAGCTTGAGCCCACAATGCTAATTGTTGATTATCCGGAAGTGAAGGTGAAACTGGTTGTCCACGGATAACCCTTTCTTTGTCAACTTCTTTTTGGTGGGGTTTCAAATATGTTAATACAAATAAGCCGTAAAAACGTTTATTTATATTTTACGATCTTCTAATGTTTTGTCGATAACAAACGAAATCATATTAACGAAACAAATAAAATACGAAACGGTTTGAACTAATAGTTTCTAACATATTCACATTTTCACATAAAACACTAAAACAAGTATAAGTGATTTTATGATTTATAATACATATGTACAACAACTAGTGTTTACATATTTGATAAAATATACACATAACTAGTATGTAGTATATTGGGTAATATAAATGGGTAGAAACTTAAGTATCACAACCCATTGGGCAAATACATTGAATGTAGTCAAGTACAACCCAAATCCCATAACCCATGGATCTTGACCCATAACCCATTGCATGACATCATGCTTATATCATACATGGATAATATCCATAACCCATGGATCAACCCATACCCAAGTGACTAAGTGCATTGCACTCAAAGATACATTGTATCTAGCCAAAGATCCATGGTTCAACCCATGACCCATGACCCATAACCAAAATAATAATGGGCAAAGAGGAGCGTTTCACGGATCCCTAGCTTTGTGCTAGCCGGATCCCTTGTGGTAGGGATCCGTGGGATCTGGGGAACAGTAGGATTTTTCCTCTATAAATAGTGAGCCATTTCTTCATTATTCCTCACCCCTTTCCAACACACTTTCTACTTCGAGTTAAATCTCACTAACCTTAGATCCAAGAGATCTATGTTTGTAGTTTTGTTTTGTGTGATCTTTAGGTTCCTCTTAAAGGCAAGATCACCACCTTTGAAGTCGAGCAAGCTCAAGTCCATGAGTTGCCATGCTTCCTCATCATCAAGGCTATTGAAGTCTTTGTTGATGATTCCTTTATTTCTTGAAAGAAGTGTAGTGTTGAA
The DNA here is from genome assembly GCA_022545495.1 of Chrysanthemum lavandulifolium. NCBI lineage: Eukaryota > Viridiplantae > Streptophyta > Magnoliopsida > Asterales > Asteraceae > Chrysanthemum > Chrysanthemum lavandulifolium. The sequence goes on along the minus strand of CM040238.1, from coordinate 38,998,972 downwards.
GACATTAGTGAAAGATGTCTCATGTCAAGACTAAGATATTAGTGAAGGGTATCTATCGCCTATAGGATAAGCACTGTGGTAGGTGCTTAGAAGTCAAGAAAAGAAGCATTAGTGAAAGGTGCTTAGAAGTCAAGACAAAGAAGCATTAGTGAAAGGTGCTTAGAAGTGAAGATACAAGACATTAGTGAAAGGTGTCTTGTAGATCTAGTCAAAGGTATTAGTGAAAGGTGCCTTAGATGTACATTCGATATGGTGTGTTTCGATGTACAAGATATACTAGTATTAGATCCAAGGATATTGATATCCTTGATGATGTTGTAAAGGAGTAGATCTCCTTTGGGATTAGTCGTTGGCGTAGTGTGGTAGTAGTTCCTCCATTGAAATGGAACTAGGTACTTAGCCTAGTACCTAATAAAGGGTAGGCGACGTTGTGAAGGTGTAGTTCACCTTGGAGTGAAAGAACTAGGTACTTAGCCTAGCACCTTATAAAGGGTAGGCGACGTTGTGTAGGTTTGGTTCACCTTGGTGTGAAAGAACCCGGTGGTTAGCCTAGCACCGGAAAAAGGGTAGCGACGCGAAGGCTTCTCCGCCATAAGGAGATTGGTGTAGTGTTTACGAACTCGAGTAGGTGACTCGGGGAGTGGAGTAGGCAAGGAAGGTTTCCTTGTAGCCGAACCACTATAAATACTGCGTTGTGGTTTTGTGCTTTACTCTTATCTTTTCATTACATATCTTTATATGCTTGTTTATCAACATCCAACACACACAACCAAATAGATTGACATAAGTCGATCTAAATAGTTTAAAAGGAAGTTTTAATTGGTAAAACTATTCAACCCCTTATAGTTTTCCACAAACTAGTCGTATAAACAATCCGTATGTAGCATGATGAAGATTCTTAGCTTGACGGATGAAATGACATACTTTTCCCAATCGTGACCAAGACTACTCAGAACTTAGTGTTGATCGCAATTCTTGGCATGATGATGTTGTGTTTGTCCAAGTCATTGATGATGTCCGAGAAGCGATGATGATATGACTTTAATGTCTCCCCGGGTTCAATCATGAAGTGTTCATAAGCCAAGTAGATTTTGGATTCCATGTTTTCTTGATTGAGTTCAAGGCCTTCCATGAGAAGATGAATATGTTCCCACATTGCTTTAGCAGGCTTTTGAGCATCAACACTTCGAAGGATCGGATTGGGTAATCCTAAAAGGATGTATTGCATTGCTAGTTTATCGGCTTCAAAATGTAGAAGTTCATTAGCAGTGAGGTCATTAATACTTGCAATGTTGGTGACATCACCTCTTGGTGGATTGGCATTTGGATCTCCGGGTGTAACGAAAGTAGGCATCTGAAATGGACCTTCCATGATGACCTTATTCAAGAACTTTCCATGTGGCTTATTTAGATCACAGAACCTAAAGAACCTTATCACCCATTGATCATAGTTTCCGGAGTGAGCATTGAGGTCGATCAAGTGATCCAAATTTCATGTATGGATTGTTGGCTACTTAGAGCTTCACACATCTTTTCAAACCAAGACGGTTCCTTCATAGTATTCCTGGACGGATGTTGATTGTGAATGTTTGTAAGGTTGTACTTGAAGACTAGGGGGTGGTTGAATCATTTGTGGTTGAATTGCTCCTAGAGTAAATTGTTGTTGAAATTGTTGTTGATAAACTTGTTGTTGTAGATTGAATTGTTGTTGTTGTGGACTAAGTTGTTGTTGTTGTTGTTGTTGTTGTTGTTGTTGTTGTTGTTGTTGTTGTTGTTGTTGAGGATACACATGAGGAAAGTAGTTAGAGTATGGTGGTTGAGACATCTTGATAACTTATGTTGTAAAATGGATCTTTGTAGTTGAATGAAACTTTGTTGATGAAGAGTCCTTAGGCGTAGAAACCAAGTTTAGGCAAAGAAACCTTATGCGAGGAAAAAAACGGCTTAGGCAAGGAAACCTTATGCGAAAAACACCAACTTACACGAAGAAGTGAACTTCCACGGTAGGATTAGCTTACGCGTAGGGTTGATGAAACTTTAGCTTATGCGTAAACCAAAGGCTTAGTAGTAGAATGCTTATGCGTAAGAATTGCTTATGCGTAAGATGTAGCTTATGCGTAAAACAAAGCTTAGCGTAAATATTCTACGCGTAAGTTTTAGCTTAAGCGAAAACTAGGGTTTTGCCAAAAAACTTTACACTTATTCCAAAGGCAAAAGATATCCAAAGTCGAAGTGTTTTCGTGCTTATCCAAGCAAGAAAACACGGGTAAACCAAGAACACCAAGATCAAACCTTATGAAGCTTACGCGTAACTTTAGGGTTTACTTATGCGTAAAATTAACTAAACCGACAAATTTCAATGTGTTTCTAAACCGATTTTTGTGATGAAACAAATTCAATATCACCAAAATAACACAAAAGTGTGAAACTTGATGATCCAAAACTTTATACACCTTACGCTGTGAGAAATATCCACACGATTAAAACCAAGTTTAAAAACTATGAACTACACGTAAAGTTGCAAACTTTTGCCAAAAACTTAAACTTTAACACTAAATAACCTTTAAAGTACAAGAATCTTGAGTTTTAAAGTGTAAAATTTGAGCTTTTATGATGAAAGTTTCTAAACCGAGAACTTTAAGCGTAACACACAAAACTTCAAAAAAAAACCGTTCACCCAACTATTTGGCGATTGATACCACTGTTAGGTCACCATGTTTGTAACACAAGCATCAATATGAAGAAATGAGATAAGAGATAGATCGGTTGAACAAGCAAACACAATACACGAATGAATGAGAAAAGTTTATGCGTAGGTATTGAGATAAGATGAACAACCAACCTTCAAATGAAGGTTTACATGAGGTATTTATAGGAGGGAACTAGGGAAACACACCAAGTTCCCATCCTTTCCTTATTGGGCTTTGCATAGGCTCATGGGCTTTCTACATGAGCCTAGCCTTGATTACTAACATAAAAGCCATAATTAAGCTAACTATTACATATTAATTACTAACACTTGAATTCTAGTTTAGGAGTGATGCCAACAACGCCATAATTGGTAATGCATCCGAAATTTTGCTGCAAGGGGTTTGTTACGACGTAACCACTAAGATGAGTTATGCCAGAATTATAGTCGATCAAGATGTCGCAAAGAAGAATCACTCTTTGTTTCCTCGCAAAATGGTTAAAACACAAAACCCAATGTAAATGGAAATAAAATAAAAGAAATGGATAATTCGGGTTGTCTCCCGAAGAGCACTTTTCTTTATTTACGAGTCTTTGTTAGACTCGTGAGCCTCGGGCTACCAAAGGCTTGTTGGTCATTTCATGGATATGGCAGTCTCCATGTTGGATCCAACTTATCAGATTCTCATCCCGTTTGTAGTCCATTCCTAGTTCTAAACATCCCGAGTAAAAATTCTTGATCTTCTAGTAAGGGTGGTCAATACCCTTGGCCTTATCTTCATCACTAATGTCGAGTAGTGGCTGAGCATGGCTTAACTGCCTTTTTGTGCATTTTTTAAAATTTGTTACAGATTCAGGCATTTTAAAAACCGCTTTATTGTCCCCAATCTTTAACCATACCAATTCTTCTTTTCTCATTCTTGTCTAGCCTGTGAAAGTTCTTTAAAAGGTTTCTAAAATTACTCCGCTAGCCCATCTTTTATGAATTCGCTAACGTAATCCAAAACCACAAAGTCTACCGTAAATGAGTGAGTCCCAACAAAGACATCGATGTTTGTTGCAATTCCTAGGAAATTGTTTCTATATTCTAGTTCTTTTTCATAACCTCGTTGTAGCATTCCTTAAAAATGATGTTAATCGGGATTCGTGGTCGATGAATGGATGGAAATCAATGAACCCAATTTTGCGTGAAATTTTCGTGATAATGAGGGTTTCTATAATGGATTCGAGCTCCCATCTCATAAAACCTTGGTTGGTCGTTGTGTAAAGAGTCTTTTCGTAGTTGTTCCAAGGAACCATTTCGATGTCGCTAGAGAAATCATCAAGACTAACCCCTAGGTCTTCTTCTTCAAAATTTATGAACACATCGAAATCCTTTCCAAGCTATCTCGCCAAGATTTGTAGGAGTTTTCGGAGAGTCACTAAGAAAATCCTCTAATGCATCGCCAAAATCACCAATGGGGTCAATTGCACAGACTTTTTGAGTGGATAGAAGTTCATTAGGTCTAAATGTGTCAATTTCCCCGTTAGCCTCGAGAGTTAATTTTCAGGCGAAGACATCCACCTTTGCATGGGTAGTAGACAACATTGGTCTTCCTAAGATAATAGGTATTTTGTTGTCTTCAGGAATATCCAGAATCACGAAATCAACTGGAAGAAAATTTTCTTTATTTTCACCAAAACGTTCTCAACAATACCCAAGGGTGACTGCATCAATCGATCGGCCATTTCAATCTTCATTTTGGCTGGCTTTAGGTTACCAATACCCATACGTAGGAACATTGAACGAGGCATTATGCTTATGCTCGCTCCAAGATCAGCTAGGGCATTACACATATTGAGACTCCCGATCAAGCAAGGGAGAGTGAAACAACCAGGATATTTTTCCTTCCGTGGCGCTCATTTCTTAAAATTGTCGAACATCTCTCATTAAGTTGAACCGTCTCATCGGAATCGCTGCTTAATTCCCGCAAAATATTATTCTGATAAGTTTTAATGGAATTAGCAAGAGGACGCCACTGCAGAGCTTTGTCCGTGGCTTAGAGTTTTTCCATGCCGATTCGCCGCTAACCTTCTCCGAAAAGGTAGTCGGTTCTTCAAAGATTGTTTCCACCGTATTGACAACTTCCTCTTCCCGAACAAATAGGTAACTGTGATGGCTTGTAAACATGAGCTCACACTCTTCCAACCCTTAATCCAATTTTCATGAGTTTTGAGAGAAGAGACTGTGTTTTCCACGAATGTTTTCATCATTTTTTCAATTCTCTCATCTCGCTCCTCGATTCCTTGATGTGGTCAAGAATCTTTTTCAAGGTTGTTCCCGGTTTTGGTCCCGAATACACTCTTAACCTTCTCAACCCCATGTGCTTCAAATTTCATTTGCTTCTTTCCAACCTTCGCTTTTCAAAATTTCACCATAATTGTATTCTTGCTTCACAATGTTTTCATTACCTTATGATCAAAATTGTCACTGGCCCGTGCACTCGTATCCATATGCCATTTGTAGAAATGTTCAAAATCCATTGAATACATTCCAAGGCTTTGGTCGTGGTTCATGCTAGGAATAGGTCTAGAGAATCGAGTAATTCCATGTTAGCGCATTAATTCCCTTGTAGAAGAAATAGACGATCTGATGTTTGTTCAAATCATGAGTAGGACATCGATAAAGCAACTCATTAAATCTTTCCCATGCTTGATAAAGTGTTTCTTCCTTCTTGAACGAATTGATGGATCTTACCGGAAGTTTAGCCATTTTTAAGGAGGCAAAATTGTTGGACGAACTCTCTTAATTTATCCCATGCCCTTTACATTCGTTAGGTAGTTTATTGTACCATCTTTCGCAGCTCCCGTAAGAGTCATAGGAAAATTCTTATGTAACCGAATAGCTCGGACGCCCGGACGAAAAGAGATGATAAGTAGAGTACTTTTTCTACATGATTCTCAACATCTTCATTTTCATCTCCCGAAACTTAAGCTCGTAACTCTCGAATAAATTGGTCCGAATAGAGTATTTTCCATACTAGAATCATGTGTGAAGGTTCGCTGGCGCTCTCATTTGGTCGCCCAAATACCGCCCATGGTTAATTCTTCGATATTATTTTCATCAATGACTTCCAACAGCATCGATCGGTCGATTCATAAATGAAAAGATGTTCAATATGAACCGAGAGTAAACCTTTCTTGTCCGAAATTGTTTCTCCGGATCATCGAATGGGTGGCCGTAAATGGCTTCGAGCTTCTAGTCTTGTATCCTCGACATTTAAGAGAAGAAAGAAAATTAAAATAGACTTAATATAAAATCCTAAAATAACTCCCTAAGCAAAGAACACCAAAAACTTGATGCGTGATTCCCGACTGTGTTTTAATATTTATAATGTCTCGTTATACCTATGGTCTCATTCTAATGCACTAACGGGCAAGCAAAATTCGGTCGGTGTAGTGTAGTATTCGTAAAATCGAGGTCGTCCCAAGAGCTATGTGTGTTGGATTAATACTAAGTCTAGGTGTCATTGATTTTAAGATGATTTAATATCGATTTAACTAATAAACTACTAACATAAAATCAAAGGTGTAATCAATAGAGGAGAGTGGTGCTAACCTAGTTATTCATCCTAGCTAGTAATGTCTACTTAATTACTTCAGTGAGGTCAAAGTCGAGATGACAACATTTGGTCGGTCACACTAACCTATCAAGAAAGATGCCACCACCGGAGAAGTCGTGTCCCTCATAAGTCCGGCTTGTTCCTAGTCCCCTAAGCCGAGTCATTAAGTTCCGCTACATGCTAGACTTATAATAGTGAGTGCCCGGCGCTAGCATCTTAGACACTCACCCCTAATTCTTAAGTTCATCCAAACGATAGTGATCGCTGGTCAAATCGCACAAGTAGAAAGTGGTCGCCGCTGGTCATATCTTACCCTTCCCGCCCCGCCCACTCACTTAGGGTCATTGGTCATATCTCCTAAGCAACTAACCCCATCGCCATTCAAAACTACCAAACAAGGTAGCTACCAATAAACTATGCATGCATACACTTAGAAATAATTATACGGAAGTAATGTAAACGCAAACAAAACAATTAAGGAATCATAACTAGGCCAAAGACCAAGAGGTGCTTAGTCATCATATTAACCATACAAATCAATTCAATATTTAATGTTACTAAATACATGAATAGAAAGTAAAGAAAAATAAAATGCTAATGCATATCGTAGGGGAGTGATTTCTCCTGGAGATAGCTCCGATGCTCCTCTAGACCCGCTTTGGCTTCTTCTCACGCTCTTTGGTGTGTGTGTGAAATGGGATGCTTTGAAATGTCAGAATCGGGGTATTTATAGGCCAGATCTTGGTTACGGCGTAACTAATAAAATAGTTACGCCTTTGATACGCGTACAACGTGCGTTCGGGATCAAAGGAACTTCCTTTTCGTCGAGCAAGTTTTTCAACACCCAAGACAGTGAACTTAATCGTTGTAGTGTAGTATTAGGGTAAGCCTCGGAAATTGATATTGTTCTCTAGGAGAATAGGAATGCTAGTGAGAAATTACTACGCTAAGGTTGGGGTTGACGAAGATTATTTTTATCTTTTTATGTTTTTTAGAAAATGGAAAGGTACGAATCTCGGGTATTGGATTTAGGGGTTGGTATTTCTACCGATTACTCCACTTATCTTATCTAATTATCTAAACTAAGGTGAGTGTAGTCTATGTCTATTGTTGTGTGCTCTTATGATGATTTAAAATGTGTTTACTTAGATGCTATTACTCCTAGTTATCTCCTATTGATGGTTGAATTGTCACGTCCTTATTCTTAACGCGTTGTGTCTTCTAAGGTCGTAGGGTATGCGTTTTTCCCTAACTCTTCGAGACTACCTTAAGGTTATTGCCTCACGAAATCTCTAGGATTCATAAACTAACTCTAAGGTTATCTTTGGATGTTTAGACTACAATAACTCTAGGTGATTATAAACTAATGTTCACAAAGATTACTCAAGCATTAAAACACAACGAATGACCTATCGCAATACTAGGTCAATCACAATTAAGATAAGAGACAACCAATCAATATTCAATACCTAGGTTTCATAGATCTAAGCAAACACACAAGTAAATTAGTTGGACATGGAAAACATGCAAGCATACACACAAACAATTGAAGACATAATTGAATTAATGAGGTAAATCACTTATCTTGTTGTAAAATAGGGTATGGAACCCTAAGATACCGCCTTAAGACAGCCTATGTTCGGTTTAGGTTTTACTCCACAAAACTACCTCTCTAAAATACTAAAATTCAATTCTATATATAGAGTTACAATATGCGACGACGTCACTCTTTAATTGTGACGCCGTCGGTCGCCGCCATTAGGTTTTCGTCTTGGCCACGTCAACTCTGGACGGCGTCACCTTATGCTTGTGACGCCGCCGGCTTCAACCTCGACGCCGTCGGGATCCAAATCTAGGTCGTTCGAGTTGCGACGCCTACTCTTTTAAACCCGATGCCGTCACTTGTAAAATAGCAATTTGCTCTCGAGTCGTCTTAAGGTGTGTCGCGACGGCGCCGCTATTAAGCCGTGACGCCGTCCCCTGGCCCAATTCAGTGACTTGAGTGTCTCGATTCTTGACTTTGGCCATTTTCTTCATATATTCGCGCCTTTTCGTCCGAATAAGTGTCATTCTAGCAATTTGCCTTCAAGAGACCTAAAAAGTGAAAAGGAACGAAATTAAGTAGTAACGGATACAAAAGTGATCAATTAAGGGCTTAAATGACCCTCAAAAGTGTACCTTTTAAATCCTTATCAAATATCCCTACACTTGGTATTTGCTTGTCCTCAAGCAAATGTGCTTTTGGCCAATTAATTTATAAGTTAAGGGTCATGAAGCATTAGTTTAGAACAATTCACAACACGTATAAGCCCCGCAAAAGTCATAACAAGCACGGAAATTACATACTAGCACCTCACAAGTGGTGTTTGGATACTCTCATCTCTCGGGTGTATATGAAATATATCAAGTTGGAAATGGAAGATAAACACTCATTAACCGGTCCTAGTACATAGATTACCATAGGCTTGAGACTATATCAAACCTCCATCGCTTTTGGTGTAAGAACCTAGGAAAAACTATCCAAGAGGTCTTTTAAAGGGTTGTAACGTTAGGCTTACGGTAGTGAAACAAAGGGTTTGGTGGGATAGGCGATTTAGTGGTGGCAAGTCAAAAATCTTTATGTTACAAGCATGAGAAGAATGGCGTTGCTAAGCCAAGACTCGACACTCTAAACTCTAGATAAATTGAAACAAACAAACATAAATTTAAAGATAGATGTAGGATGGTAGCCCGTATGTTTTTTTTTTTTTTTTTTAACACTCTATTTTTTTCTTTTTCTCTTTTTTCGATTTTTTTTTTTCCATACACTTTTACTCTACCATCCTCTACGATAACATCAAAATAATAGGGATTTATAGGCACATCCCTACACTTGAGTTTTTTTATTACTCTAACACTAATTTGACCCGAATTGAAAAGATCAAAACACTTGGAGTACATTATTACGCAAATAAAGGGAATTTGAATTTAACGTTCCTTCCCGTCATTTCATAAAATTTAACTTTTCCCATGAGTCCCAATCGTCCCAAAACTATGTACAAAGGATATGACTCGACTTAGCAACTTATGCAAGCAACTAGATAATTGAACTAAGGGTTTAGTATGATAACAATAATGCACTAAAAGTGAGTGCATACAAGGTAGGCTAAGGCGATTTGGGTGTACATTTGGGGGTGGATTGTAAACAATGCTCTTCATTGATATTCCGGAAAACCGAAACATCACGAGAACCGCGAAAAGGATAGGCTCTGAGGGGTTAACTAGGGTATCGTGTACTAAAGATGAGTACAACGCAAGGGTGTGGGGGAATTACTCAACCGATGTGGAAGAAGTAATTATATTACGGGTATTAAACAAGGGTTATCCTAATGCCTCTTATCATTTAGTTATTCCTAACTACACAAGTGTAGTCTCACTAGCGATCTCGGAATGCATCACAAAACAAGTTCTAGAATCTATTATACTACCGGTACACACTCGAAGCATTAAAGTGGAATGCTTTAATTCCTACAAATCTAAGGGCGATCCTCACATTTTGGGTGGAATTTAAGTGGTAAAGGGTTTTGTGCTAGTCATATAACTTCCTATCCATGAGACGCTTTATTAAGACTAATGGCCCACTCCTACATGTCATGAAAAATTTTAAATTTGGTGCCAAAATTACCCTAACCGATATTTCTCATGGTTTATTACACAAATGAAATTGGACAAGGCAAATAGTCAAGGATAAGCATAGTTTCAAAGTTCCTGCTTTATTTTCCCTCCCTACACTTAAACTGAACATTGTCCCCAATGTTCCCGAAAGTATCAAAGTTATGATAATGGAAGGTAATTAAAAACGAAAGAAACTAATACTCCCCTGATTAGCTCGGTAGGATCCGTGTGAAGTAGTGGTTAAATCTTTCTTCAAGAAGAATGTATGCGTGAAAAGCTCCTTCCAATCTTATGTATCTTCTTCTTGATAAATAAAACCTGCACACTTGAAGAAAACAAACGAAACCTTCGCGTAAAATCGGCGGTAACAATATATATATGACTCTACTAAACTAGGATATAATGCTTGTGGAATGGATGTTTCTGATTTTACGGAAAATTAAGACTGGAAAATTCCAAAATTTATAAGTAGCTCGAAAACGAGAAAAGTAGTAAGTTGTTTCTACTCCTCCCGCCGCCGTCAGTTGCGATCCTAACACCGTCAAAGTTATCCCGATGTAAACCGGTCTGCGATTTTCTTGAAAAATTCGGAAAATTTATATCTTTAGAATCTGGAAAATTTCCTGCAAAACATCGACTCGATACAAGCATTTGACTCGAACAAACACACATGTATATCTTTTTAATAATCGTAATTCTCATGTTCACGTTTTTTTTGAAAACGTGTGTAATCCTCCCTACACTTATCTCTTTTGTAAAATACCTTTATATGTAATTAAGACGAGGTTAAAGACAAAATAAAGCATTTTTACAAATTTAAACATGAGAATAAACAATAAATAAAAGATATACGACACACAAACAAGCAAACAATTAAGCATGGGTTGCCTCCAACGAAGCGCTTTTCTTTATTTATGAGTCTTGTAGCTAGACTCGAAGTCGTGCCCCTACGTGACTTCATTACCATCACCTTCTTCCTTTACTAATCCTTTATCAAAAGGTCGTAGACGTTGTATGCTTACCGTGGATTCCTTCCCAACGTCGTCTATTATGATAACGGTTTTATTCTTTAGATTAGTTTCTTTCACCGTATAAGGCCCAAACCATCTTGGCTTGTTTCTACCTCTTAATGCTTTTATTCTTGACTTGTACAAAAGTACTTTCTCTCCCTTTAAAAATTCCTTAGGGTTCCTTTGTGTTTGTGGTATTGAGGTAGGATTATTTCCTAACTTTTTATCGCGCTTCCACAATGTTGCATGTAGTCCTTGAACCATGAAATCTCTAAGCCCTTTTTCCCAATCGTTAATTTTCTTCCTAACCATATTGTTAGGGACTTGTGGATTCTCATCCGTAATCTTCTCCATAATCTTTAAAGGATACCTTGGAACAATAGGTATCCTAGCGTATCCCTTGCCGCTTTTGAGTATCATGATGTCCTCACCGCATTTGATGGTTGCTTTGGCAGTGGCCAGAAAAGGTGTTCCAAGAATGAGTGGCATGTTTCTATCTTCCTCAATGTCTATAATCACAAGTCCACGGATAGACAATATTAGCCACCTCTATTAAGACATCCACCGCTATTCCTATGGGGTAGACATATGTGATTTGCTAAGGAAAGTCTAAGATTGGTCTTGGTGGCTTCTCCTAGTCAACTTATTATAGACCGATAGTGGCATTATGTTCACATCAGATCCTTGATCAGCTAAGGCATTTATATTATCAATGTCACATATGCTACATGGTATCATGAAGTTCCCCGTGGTTTCTCATTTTTTAGTTACTGGTTTTTTTAGAACCAGCTCGTACATAGGTTCCATAGGCATGGTGTCATACTCTTTTTATGTTATTTCTCCTTTTAGGGCTTTCCTAAGAACCTCATTGTACCTAAAGTTGTTCACTTGGTTAACAATGGTTTTTTTTATTAATTTAGTGCTTAAGGTAGTACTCAATGGTCTCGGGCTCATCATTGGTTTCAGCCTCCTCCTACTTGCTTTTCTCAGTTTCCTTCTCCTCAACTGTTCCATCTTCATCAGGCATAATGGAAATGGTGTTAACAAACGAAGTGGGGGGGGGGGGGTAATCATTGCTCCTCACTAGCACCTTTTCGGGAACTTTTGTCTTAGTATACTCCTTTACCAAGTTCATCATCTCTGTCATCTTTTCCTGCATTTCCTCCCTTTGCCTATAAACCTCCTCTTCAAATTTTGCTAATCTTTCCGTATGGGCTGCCATGTACTCCCTCATTTGTTCCTTAAAGCTCGGTGAGAGTGGTATTGGAGAAGTAGAACGGAAGCGCCGTTCGGAATTGAGATTTTGCTCACGACTTGGAGTTTCAGGGAAAGGTGTTGGGTGGTTGGTGGAGTTAGCGGAATTAACCATTTCATGAGGAATTCGTTCAGGGGCTCTTCTTTGCCTCTCAATTAGATAATCGATCCTTCTCTCAAGAGAACTCATTCGCTCTTTAGTGATGGAAGACTCTTGAGGAATCGATATGGCATTGATCACCTTGACGGGGGTTTCATGGGACTCACTCCAATTTTCGTAGCTTTGATTGGCAAGCTCTTCAATAATACCCCATGATTCTTCTGCGTTGGAGTTGCTAAGCCTTCCACCGGTGGCTCGATCAATTGATTGCCTTGTGATGAAGTCGGTATGGTCATAGAAGATTTGGATTTGAATCCAAAGATCAATGCCATGATGAGGGACTCTATGGAGCAGGTCTTTGAATCGGGTCCATGCCTCGTAGAGAGACTCGCCTTGAAGTTGTTGGAACGTCAAGATGTCTCGTCTAAGCTTAGTAGTTCTCCCCGGTGGGAAAAATTGAGCAAGGAAACGAGAGGTGAGATCATCCCAACTTGAGATGGAGCCGGCGGGAAGTCGCTCAAGCCAATTACTAGCTTGGTCTCGTAGAGAGAATTGGAAGAGACGCAAGCGCGTGGTCTCCCGAGTAGTAGCATCGAGGTCGATGGAATCGACGATTTTAAGGAAATCCTTAAGATGCTGATTAGGATCTTCGGAACGAAGTCCATGAAATGCACATCCGTTTTGCATCAACCGGATGGTGTCGGATCGAAGGGCCGTAGTTTGGGCTTGGTCGGGAAGCTCAATGGTGTTTCTATAGCCTAGGTGGCTTGGTCTTGAGTATTCACCAAGAGTACGGCCTCTTGGCGGGTCATTTGGTGGTGGGTTGATGAGTGGTGGTTGATTATCACCTTCCATGATGAAAAGTGATGGGATTACTAACAAAGGTCACGAAGAAGGGGATAGACTACGAGGAAGCTAAAAATGAGAAAAAAATCTTACTTGATAGGAATCAAGCAAGGGAACCTAAACGAGATGGAAATCTAACTAGCTATTCTATTCCCGCGTGGCGCCAAAACTTGATACGCTGCACAGCGTTCGGGTCAAAGGAACTTCCTTTCGTCGAGCAACTTTTTCAACACCTAGGCGATGAACCTAATCGTTGTAGTGTAGTATTAGGGTAAGCCTCGGGTATTGATATCGTTCTCTAGGGAATAGGAATGCTAGTGAGAAATTACTACGCTAAGGTTGGGGTTGAGGAAAATTATTTTTTATCCCTTTTTCTATTTTTTAGAAAATGGAAAGGTACGAATCTCGGGGTATTGGATTTGGGGGGTTGGTATTTCTACCACTTACTCCACTTATCTAATTATCTAATTATCTAAACTAAGGTGAGTGTAGTCTATGTCTATTGTTGTGTGCTCTTATGATGATTTAAAGATGTGTTTACTTAGATGCTATTACTCCCTAGTTATCTCCTATTGATGGTTGAATTGTCACGTCTTTATTCTTAACTCGTTGTGTCTTCTAAGGTCGTAGGGTATGCGTTTTTCCCTAACTCTTTGAGACTACCTTAAGGTTATTACCTACGAAATCTCTAGGATTCATAAACTAACTTGAAGGTTATCTTTGGATGTTTAGACTACAATAACTCTAAGTGATTATAAACTAATGTTCACAAAGATAACTCAAGCATTAAAAACACAACGAATGACCTACCGCAATACTAGGTCAATCAAAATTAAGATAAGAGACAACCAATCAATATTCAATACCTACGTTTCATAGATCTAAGCAAACACACAAGTAAATTAGCCGGACATGGAAAACATGCAAGCATACACACAAACAATTGAAGACATAATTGAATTAAGGAAGTAAATCACTTATCTTGTTGTAAAATAGGGTATGGAACCCTAATATATTGCCCAAGACGACCTAGGTTCGGTATAGGTTTTACTCCACAAAACTACCTCTAAAATCTTGAAAATCCGAATTCTATATATAGAGTTACAATATGCGACGGCGTCACTCTTTAATTGTGACGCCGTCGGTCGCCGCCATTAGGTTTTCGTCTTGGCCACGTCAACTCGTGACGGCGTCACCTTATGCATGTGGCGCCATCGGCTTCAACCTCCGCCGTCGGGATCCAAATCTAGGCCGTCGAGTTGTGACGCCCTAATCTTTTAAACCCGATGCCGTCACTTGTAAAATAGCAATTTGCTCTCCGAGTCGTCTCTCAGGTGTGTCGCGACGGCGTCGCTATTAAGTCGTGACGCCGTCCCTTCGGTTCAAAGACTTAAGTGTCTCGATTCTTGACTTTGACCATTTTCTTCATATATTCACGCCTTTTCATCCGAATAGGTGTCATTCCAACAATTTGCCTTCAAGAGACCAAAAAGTGAAAAGGAACGAAATTAAGTAGTAACGGATACAAAAGTGATCAATTAAGGCTTAAATGACCCTCAAAAGTGTACATTTTAAATCCTTATCACCGTAATCATTAATTCTTCAGAATTGCACTAGATCTCATTGGTTACGGGCGAACTAAGAAGTGGTTATGCCTTATCTTCAATAATTCTTGGTTACGCCGTAGTTTATGCACGAGTTACTGGCGTAATTATCAACGCGCGGAACCTCATTTGACCTAATATAGTTACGCTGTAATCTTTTGAGAGAGTTACGCCGTAATCTTCCGATAAGATTTGACGCTTTAGTTCCAGTAATTGAGAGATGAGTTACGGAACTTCTTCAAAGTGAGCATACTATGATAAATCTTTAATAATTCTCCACCAATGCTCGTAATTTACCCGAAGTGGAATATGTAATCCATATAAATGATACAAATTACAAGCATTATCGGGGGAAATTGACACTTAATATTCAGGATAATTTGATGTTATCAATTTGTAGAGTTAAACACAAAATCAAAATGAGTAGACAACAAATACACTCCACAATGTCAAACACTATTTAATACATGATTATTGCTTGCTAAACAACTCAAATAATTATAAAGTAATAATATTAATAACTTACCCCATTGTTGGTCAGTTAGACATGGATTGGAATGGAGCTCGATTGACCTGAAAAAGTAAAGCATCACACTCGTAAGGCAAACCAATCTATATTTGAGGGAAGAAAGAAAAGAGAATGAAAGTTGGACGTACACATCACACTTTTCGCAATGAAAAAACTTGTCTCAACATCCAATTCTACAATGACAAATATTCTGTCATCGATAAATTTCAAGAAATAGCAACATACAATTTCATAAACATCGATATTCTTAATACTCAAATGGATATTTCACAAAAGTATACTCCCAATTTCACTCCACATTTAGTACATATCTGCGCAGCCTATCATATCAACATAAAAAATGTTACATAACCTTAAATAATTTTCAAATAATCGTGAACCTTCTTGATACAAAGTTGTTGCTGCTCGGTATTGCAAAGTTCACAAATAACCTAAAAAAGAGCCGAACAATGAATCAATAACCTAATAAAATATAAAAATTAATTTAAAAGTACAAACAAACATAGAAAATTATGGGTTTGTTGTGTATGCAAATTTGGTTATTAAACCATAATTAAGGAAATGATATTTCAGTTTGTAAAAAATTAAATAACCCCTGTAATTTAGGCATTTTACAAAAGCTTCCGCATTTTGTGTTACAAAATTTATGGAGAAGACTTTTTTTGAATCTTTGAAAGTAGCTTACATAATTAAGGTTATCATCACCAACATTGCCGGAAAACTGATGCCGCCAGTTATCTGGCCAAAAAGCAGCTGATGCATAAAACACAAAAACAGGTTAACTTGCGCATATTAATAAACAAAAAAACATTAGGTAGAACAGCTAAACAATTAGAACCATAAATATTGTAAATAGTATGATCAAATACATAAAAAGAAAAAAAAAACGTAATAATAGGTATAAATGGCATGGCTTCCGCCATAAGTTTTGTTAAATATTGATTGGAAAATAGATTTTCATCCTAAAAAATTCTCAACAAAACACCTAGCTTAATGAGATGGTCAACACTTCATAAATTATAATCATAAGTTTAAATGTGTATATTTTGTAAAATTTCAAATTCGAAATCTTTGATTCCTAATCCACAAACCAAATCACATCAAATCATCAAATCAAATCAAATCAACTATATAAATATTTTTGAATTATTTTGTTTTTTTTACTTGATTGTAATTCATACCTTAATCATTATCTTCATTGAAAAATTGATGCTGTAACATGATTGATCGGATAACTGCAATAAAAATAAATATAAATATTTTATTAGAAAGTTAGTATTAAAAAAAAAAAAAAAAAAAAAAACGTTAATTGATGCCGTAAATTAGTATTCTAAATAAAATCATTACTTGATGTCGTAATATGGACTTATCACGATGAAGATATCCTTTCTAATCTTAGTCAATGATTCAAACCTTTTGAATATTAGTCAATGATTCAAACCTTTATATATGAATAGAATAAAAAAGGGATACTTGATTGTAAATCATACCTTTTGAATGCGATAAGGTTATCATCACAAACGTAGCCGGAAAATTGATGCCATAAACGGATATATAGATAAGAACTAAACATTAATAGTTAATCAAGAAATAATATTCAAATCAAAAACTTAATCGCATACCTAAATTAGTATTTAAGACAGCAGGACAGTTCTTGGTATCCGTGATGTCGCCGGAATTCAAGAAAAACATATTTGATATTCCGTATTGCATAATTTCATTGTACAAATCGCTTGTGTCGATCATTATATCCGATGTATTTATGATTTTGGATTTAATTTGGTGGAAATGCTTTTAGGTTTTCTCGGTAGTGTTTTTGAGATAGGAGCGGTGTGAGGAGTTATTGGCAAACATTTTTTTTTTATGGATTTGATTTAGTGAAATGGTGAAAGGAATTGTTGGTGTTGGTTTTGTTCCAGATTTAATTGAAATGGAGAAAATGGAATGAGTAAAATCCGGGGTTTCCAAATGAATGAGAATGAGTCAAAATCAATTTTAAATGCTTAATGTCATGTCACACTTTCCACTTGGCTTTTCTCTCTCTAGACGTGGCATTAATTCTTGCCATGTCATCATTAAAACACTTTATTATATAGGTTGGGATATGAGGTTTTCCTGTGAAAGGCGAGTTTTTGACTTATATGTACGCGGTTTAATTAGGATATCTTCGTAGTTGTTTTTGAGCTATTTGTTTGGCACCAAAAAATGTGTATCTAGTCAGGATTGACACTTAGAACTCTTGTGAGGACATTAGAGACTTTACGACTAGACCATTTGGTGGTGGTTTGATTTTTTTTTTTTTTTTTTTTTTTTTTTTTTTTTTTAAGGTTTATGTTTTTTGAAAATTGTTGGAGTTTGACTCTTTTGATATGCTTATATGAGGACAAAAGAAAGTATTTGTGGGAATAAGACGAGGGTAAATTAGTCATTTCACATGGCTTTTGACTTTGACTTATGGGGATTTTTAACGATCGTTAGCCAAAAGAGATTATTCGCAATAAAATAGAAACCACATAGACATTTTTCGCAATTTATAGTTTTGAGGTACATAGCTTGCAAAAATGATAAACCACATAGACATAATTTGCAGTTTACTTTTTATACTTTTATAAAAAAACATTTTGGCCAATTTTTATCATGTCTATTTTTTTGTGTTATTAATCGGATGTTTCATTTATAAAGACAAAGAGTATGGGATTGGAATTGGGAATGGTTTTTAAACCCATTAATTTTGGTAGGTTTAGAAAATGGCTAATTTAAAAGATTTGATATTTATTTTTATTTATCAAACCCTCTAATCAAATAATTATAATGAGAATGAATGTTATTCTTTGATATTTATACAACATCTATCACCAAATTAATTGTCTAAATATTCTTTCATCCTCAAACTTTTATCATTTTTTGTTTCTAACACATAATTTTTTTCTCACAATTGATAAAATTTGAACCCGTAAGTTTTACATCAAATGACACATCAAAACCATAAGTTTGCAAGTATAATTATTTGCCTCCATGCACAATCGCTTTACGCGGTTATTCTTCTAGTTACATATAATGTAGGGATGACTTTTCTTTCATTTATTGATTAAGATACTCATACATTGAAAAATAAGCATTACAAAAAATAAAGCACAAAGTATAAACCAATTAAACACAATCTATCAACAACTTTTCAACACTCATAATTATTGTTATTTTTAAAACACCCATATGATGAAAAATAGATCTTACTATACATGTTGTACAAACTAATGGACCAACGGGTTCAACCGATTTAATCGGGAACCAGAGTCGCCACTGGTTCAACTATCTAATAAAAACCGTCCGTAGATGAACCGGAGAGGATCGGTCGTAACCGGTAAAAACGGGTGAACCGCGCAGGACCAGACTATTTTTTTTAATTGTTTTTCTCCAGTTAATCAACACGTTATTGTTATTTTATTGATGTATGGACTTTAATCACACGCGCGGGTAGCCTGCTACTTTTTAAGAAAGAAAAAAGAATGAAAGGAAAACTAAAAAAAAAAATCTTAAAAATCTTAATAATAATCTTGTGCGCCAAAGATGCCCGAAAATGATAAACCCATAAGGCATAAGCCCTTAAAAATGAAATTAGAATAAGCATTGGCGGCGAAGAGAGTGTGCAAGTAGTGTCGTCACACAGGGCCCCACAATTTATAGGGCCTCATTTTGTGTACTTTGCTATATATATGATTGCTTCTTTTTTATAAATCTCATTAGTTAAATACAACTCATCTTGCCACAATAAATAAAACGTTATTAAGATGGCTCATTATAAGAAATTTTTATAAATGAACATCTTTTATGCAAACCTTTAAGTTTTTTTTTTTTAGTTTTGATAGAGCCTCTTTTTAATTTTCGTCCCGAGCCTCCAAATTCGCCCTCAAACATCATAAGCCCATTCTATAAAGCTAACACAAACAACCCCTTGGTTAGCATTTCTTAAGATTTTTAACAAACGTGTAGATGTCAGAGCGAAATAGAGTTATTGTTATTTAACGGAAGATGGCCGTGATTGAAGATCTGTGTTTGTTTGTGTTTGAGACATGCGTTTGTTGTGAGTTGTTTTGACTTTTGACAATTATATATAGAGAAAATTACCAAAAAGAGGCCAATTTTTCAAGGTTTGTCATTTTAAGATTTTTTCATCTCTTTCTCAAAAGAGCTATGCTCATCGTTCGATGCTCAATCGCCCCCGCTCAACCGCTCAAGTACAAAAGAATGACACGTGTCAAAATTTGGGTGAGTCGAGCATTTAAGCAACAAAGTCGAAAGTTGAGCAACAAAAGGAATGACACGTGTCATAAAAATAATGGAGTTTTGTACTTGAGCGCTGAGCGGCAATTGAGCATGGCTCTTTTGGGAAAGAGATGAGAAGAAGATCCTATCTCGCAAAGATCATACGTAGGATCGGGGTCGTTTTTTCTTTGTAGCACTGTCAAATCGTAAAATCTTAGGACCAGGATACGAATTTTAGAAACCATGGTGTTTGCTTTTGCTTAATAGATGTGTAGTGAAAAACATGAATACAGATAAAATTAATATCTACTGAATGATCTTAGTCCAGGTTTCAAGCAAGTCAAGCCTTTTTTTTTTCTCTCTAATGTACACAGCTTATCCGGCATTCCGGTGGCCATTTCCCGACTTTTCTCTGGACCAACCCAACCATTTTGACAAACTTGGAGTGTAAAAACATTTTTATGTTTCGATGCAGCAGGAGTTTCCGAATTTGACATCAACATGTCTTGATCATACCAGTGATTTTGAGACTCTGTATAACATAAGCTCAACTCTTTATTAAGTTACAGAAATAGTTAAAGATAAAAACATAACATGGTCTAAACAATTTATTTAGTTGTCATGGTGCTTCTCAAACCTCTTTGCGCCTTTTAATTACATGATTGGGTTTTCACAGGGTCTACTTGCTTGTCTTGAGGCACTTATCAAACCAATTTACAAGATCCTGATGAGCCTCGAAAGCACGTTTCTTAGCTGCTTCATCGTCATCTTTATAACGGACAGTCCAACCATGAGATACACCCGGATATATCTTTACAAAGTGCTCAATCTGCATGCCCACAAACCACACCGACGTAAATCGAAATACTAATGAATGGGTCAGTACGGGTTGTGTTTATCTCAAACAGTCAAAATCAAAAACTTAACTGAAAGGGTAACGGTATTGTTGGATGTTTGCTTAGTCTATATGTGGCTCAATTATTACAAGTTCTTATGAAATTGGAAGGAACTGTTCAACGTGAAAGACAAGATGTACACTTTACAGATGCTATAGAATTACCTTATTAGCTTTTAAAGCAGCCTCAAACTCTTTGACTAATTTTGGAGGAGACAAACTGTCGAGCTCAGCACATAGTATCGCAGTAGGGACCTTAACTCCTAAGAAATCATAATCACATCAATCATCAAAAAATTAAAGAATGGTAAGAGTTTGATAGAAATGTATGAACGAAAAAAAATAAAAATTAAAAATAAATAAATAAATAAGAGCCCATGATGCAATTTCAAAGTCAGCTGTAACTCTCATGTTGTCAATTCAAAGTTCAACCTTAGATGGATTGAACCAGCTTTGGAATAAAGTTATAGCTACACTGCGCATATCTGGCAATAACAAAAACTGATCAACAAATGGTGCTAGAACATTAACAAGAAAGATACCCGCCTTTTCTTGAAAAACCCTAAAAGTGCCAACCTCCGCCTAAGTTCTTATTAATGGCAACATTTAGGATATGTTTTATCTCGAGAAACAAATTAGCGGTCAAATGGCTCGGGATAGAAGCCCAAAGGGTAATTTTCACGCATAAAACGCCTTATATATTCTATAGTAAAAAAAAAAAAAAAAAAAAAAAAGATTGTTGTAAAATAATACAATATCGTGAATTACCATATTTAATATTGGGTCATTTGCATATATATATGCATCCAAAGATGCAAAATTGCATATATATCCTTTGCATGCATAAAAATCATTGTACTATGTGCATAAAAAACTTGTAAGAAGGATATATATGGAATTATTCACCTTTGACAGGCTTATTATTTATGGAAGTCTTAAAACTCTGGACAAAGAGTGTTCCAGGTCAACCAACCCCCACAAAACTTCTGTTGTGGTAGCAACCACGCCACCTAAACGCCAATTTTGCCACCTCTACTAGATTTCAAGCATGGAGGGGTTATGATAAATGTTGTTGAACAAACATACCCTTGATATCGTCTAGAGTGACGAATGAAGGATGTAAGATGGCAGCAACTTGTATATCAGCCGTCTTTGCTAACTCTACAACAACCTTGGCTATCAAAGAAAATTGAAAAAAAGTGAATAAGTGAACTATAATTGTTGTAATAGACTGATAAAAATTTTACTTTTAATAACTTGTTTTGAGGCCTAGTCTTACCACCCCAGCAGAATCCTGCTGCCGCAACTTTAGATATACCCTTCTTTTTGAGAGCCTGAATAACGGCTTTGCAAATTTAACTGCTTCCACCTACAGAAGATAAAAGGGAACAAAATCAGATCTTAGGTGCTCAACCAAGAAGCAGTAATATCAACAAATCAACGATGAACACAATCATTCTTATGTCTAAATAATATCACATCTTTACTAAGCAATTTATGTTTTATGTGGGAAATGTAGAAAACAGGTAACCTTATATAGGGTTATAGGCCAATGTTGACTTTATGCATAAACCTCAGTTTTACCCAATAAAAGAGTAGGCAACTTTGTAACCCTGGTCAATCCGTACAAGATTTGGAGTACAGCGTTCTTAGTTGAATACTCAGTGGAGTGTAATTAGAAGAACACACATTAAATTTAAGATACAAAATGCAAAATAATGCTCGCTGTGTTTACTTTTTCATTTCATTTTCTTATAGGCCACCCCTAGTCTCTTCCACTCAAACTCCTATTGAAACGAGAGTCCGAGTAAAAGGACTTTTGGCATGTTTGACCACAAAAATAACTTAGGAACATTAATATTTTTACATCAAGTCAGTAGCATTAAACCACTCCCCAAGTCTTTATATATGTTGGTTTTTCATATCGGACTTAGTCACCGCCTAGTCTCTTCCACCCATATGTGTCGTCACGGATAACTAGAAAGCTCAACATTACTTCAATTCTTAATATTCTTTTTAAAGTAAGTTACGCTTCATTTGGCAAAAGTTAAGTGCATGTCCTTAATCCGTAAACATTGGCCTATACAACTTTACTTTGTTGCATTTTCATCTATTTTATATCACCTTAAAAGTCAAAATGCACATATTCAGTTGACTATAGATGTACTGTAATAATAACATTACATTTCTAGTCTAAAAAAATTATAACATAACATTAGATATTTAACAAGATGCACAAATTAGAGAGATTAATAACCGGTGCATGCTTTTTCAGCCAATCTTCCTTTGGAGCTTCAGGAGTCAAGGGGTCGCCATGGAAGAAATCAGGAACAACCACATAATATCCAAAGGATGCAACTTTGTCTGCAATATTCCTACAAATTCAAATTATACACCATATAACTTGTTATGCAAAGAAATACTTATAATGCATTATTCAATTATTGCCCATGATTCCAAGCCCAAAAATGATTTTAGTGGTTGACTTCGGATTGTTTTGGGGTGTTTGGATTACTCATCTGCTTTCATTTACTTTGAAATAAGCAGATAAGCACTTTCCATATAAACAATTAAAACTGGTTATCTATTTATTGAAAAATGCGCTAAACTGGATAAGCACTTACATATGCAATTCCAAACGCTCCCTAAAAAATACTTATCCACTTATTACGTTTTTAAAACAGTTTTTTGAGTGTTTTGGGCACTTGGCGGGTTTTTATGATTGCTTATTTTTTCTGCTCAAAAATAAAAAATTCTAGACATGGTGTTTGGTAATTTGCTTCTTTAGTAAGAAATACAAAAATACTCAAAAAAGTAATTATTTACTTCAAATTTTCTAACAAATTAATTTATACAAACTTTTAAGTTAATTACTACGTCCGTAAAAAAGTATGTCTAATTTTATCTAAAATAAACACTTTGAAATAAGCAGCTCCCTAATTGGTTAAATAAGCAATCCCAAATACCCCCTTACTACGTTTTTAAAAAGTTTTGGCTTGTGAGCTAATGTTATTCCGGCTTATGTTTCATAAGCCAAATTTTCCTGCTTATTTATAAACTCATGGGCTTATATAAGCTTATTATGACATAATAAACTTATTTTAGTTTCAAAATGGGCTTGTGAAACATAATGCGAAATCACACCGGCTCGAAAGCCCTAAAAACAGCTTAAACAAATACCCCTTAGCTGAACTGCTCATCTAGTAGGGATAATTGTCGTAAAATGTCTCTAACTTGTCACTATTTTGAGTTTTGTGCTACCATATATAACCATACTTTTTAATTCCGCCTGTCTATTATGTGAATTGAGGTAAAACCGTAAATTGGTCATAAAATACGCGCAAAAATATGGTTATATAAAAGCGCAGTTGCGCAAAACTCGAAAAAAGTGACAAGGTAACTAGTAAGCTCTTATTAATTCAAAAAACAATCCCAAACAATCACCTTAACTTTGGAGCTCCAAAACCTGCACAAATAACAACAATCCCATAAATTCTAACCATATATAAAAAATAACAAGATGAATAAAGTTAAATTTCAAGACCCCAAACATCAGAAGCAAGAATGACGCCAATCTTGGAATTTGGGTTTCCGGAGACATAGGAGTTGAGTGATCCTATTTGCTCAACATTGCCGCCGGAGATGATTGCCGGAGGGTTTGAGCAGCATTCTGGGCCTACTGATTATGTTTTTGAGATACAGAAGATTGAAAGGATGTAATCAGAGGAAAACCCTCAGATATTTGTGCTGTCCCTTTTATAATTGTAAAGGGGATATGTTGGCTGGCGGCTGCATTAAAATAAAAACAGCAATTGGCTACATTTATCACCAAATCCGGGATCTTTTGACTAGACTTGTACTCCACTACTCCGTAATCTTTTATGTTCACACATTTGACTTTTTCCAAATAACCATGCATGCATCATATAACCATATTAATTAAGATGCACTACAAAATTTCTATCTTTTTCCAGTTAGACTTCTCGTATGAACTCATTTTACAAACTAGATGACGTATGTTGATTCATCAATAATTACTAAAAGAATGATGATTACCGGAAGTACCCAAATACATTAAGTAGACAGATAAATAATTTACGACTTATCGTAAAATATTAATCGAATTTGCAAATTTACCGTGCAAGAATAAAATACATAATTTACCAAGTTTCAAAAATGGCTTGGCATAAAACTAGACATAAATGAATAGACAGATAAATAAATTCTCAACATGTACATTTGGCCAATGCCTTTATGGAAATTATATCGCGGGAAAGTCAAACCACCAAATTGTGGTTACCACCAAGATCTGCTTGCAGACTTCAGTTTCATCAATAACACATTCAAGTTGGAGCACCAAGTATGTACAAAACAAGACCAGTAACATTTAGTGCTTTCATGAGTTCAATTGTTTTGCACAAAATTACCGCCTTTGCCATATACTAACCACCACTTTGATAAGAAAAGAAAATCCATAGACTTAAGATCTATGCTTTCTCTGTTTACACAGTTAGTCTAATTGCCTTTTTATATTCATATACAAATATACAAGAAAAACCACCTTTAGTGACAAACAGCTTTCGTCACTAACAATATCAAAAATCGTCACAAAATCTGTTAGTGATCAAACTAGAGTCGTCACCAGTCGTCACTAAAGCTCTGTCACTGATTCAGTTAGTGACGAAGATAGAATTCGTCACACATTAGTGACCAAAAATTTCGTCACTTATGAGTTACAGTGACAACAGCTTTAAAACTATGAGTGACGAATATTTGGTCACTATTTTTCATTTTAAGTAACGAGATAATGGTCATTAGTGAGTATCTGTTAATGACGAACTAGTGGTCACTCAATGGGTTAAATACCAACCACTTAAAAACCATTAGTGACGAATATGTGGTCACTATTTCTTGCATTTAGAGAACAAATTGGTCGTCACTAAATTCACCTTCTATGTCAACTAAAACAAAAGTGAGTACAATATTAAACCAAAAATGAAAGATATGTCAACTAAAAGTCATCTGCACATAGTTTAGAAATGAAAATCCATAATATTGATTCCTTTAAACATAGCATCTAATAGTGGATCCAAGATTAAACCAAACATGTAGTTATAAAGATGATAAAGTACGCACAATAGAGTGAAAATAACACAAAGATAATCTTATGCTGCATATAAGCAATATTTTGTCTCAAAAATCTCATGCACGCAGTATGTGCCATGGCCACAATCAGGTGGCGGTAGCAGTAAAATGCGATCACAGGGGCGTCAGTTTAAACTTTAGATAAGGGGAGGTGTCATTTTTCTAACGCAATTTTAAACAAACCGGGCCGGGTTTAAAATAAAGGCAGCAAAAGTGCTCTAATATGTTGCATTTAACACTAATTATAATAAGTATAGGTGTCGACAAAAGAATTCGGTTGGTAAAAAATTAAAATAATATAGAGTAACTTTCAAAACCATCTTTCACGGGTTATTAGTCTAAATAACGTCTTTTACGGTGTATTATGGAGGTTGAGATGTAGACTATCTTACCCATATCTAAGATAGAGATGATGTTTTCAGTTTTACGAAAGAGAGAAAAAACCCTCCGACTTAATGTTGCAACTATTTTCTTTTATGTTGTATTAATGTGCTCAACAATAGTTTAACCAAACGACATGTAATAATATATGAAAAACCACTATGGTGAAAAACCATTTGACAAACTGCTACTAGTAACACATTAAATTTAAATTAACTATTCGTACAATTTGTAAAAAAAAAGGTAACATATAGTCATATACTATCATATTTTCACCCATTGGCCCAGTCAAACAGTCCCCACCATCCCACCCACTTTCACATTTCCCCATTGCCTCCTCTTCTCCATATTTTCCGACTGAAAAAAACCTACCTGATAAACAGGTTTTTCGCATTAGAGTGCGCTCTAATTGTAGGCAAGCTGAGAGCGATAAGGGCACTTTGATTTGTTAGGGGAGGGCACTAGACTTTTTTCGCCACAATATTACTTTTTTTACTATACATTTTGTGTATCCGCAAGACCTTGGTTGGGGGCAACGCCCCCCACTACTAGTAAGGTAGCTCCGCCCCTAGCCACAATCTTTCTATCATCGAGAAGCTATTCACTTTATCTTAGTTGATGGTGAAAAAGTCCTTGTTAGTCTCTTCATATTTCTCCCGAAAAAAATAAAAATAAAAACTGTCATCAAATTAATGGTTGCATACGGGGTGAGATTTCCCTTTTGCCGACAAGTTAAACTCTAACTTCTTTGAACTATAGCATCCTATTGCACTGTAATTTGGTTTAGTGGAGTGCACTAGAAAAAAGGTCGAATACATAACTTCTTTGAACTATATCAGTCTATTGCACAGTTGTAATCATATTAGATTGCATTTTAATTCTGCAAAAACGTTAACCAATATACATAGACCCTATGGTTCTGTTTGTTTATACCATTTTGCTCAGGCTAAATACTAATTTTTATATTATATTTTAGATTGCATTGCTTCTTCGTAAATGCAGAAATATCAAGCTATGCTAAACTCAACTGCAATGACAAGTATGTTCCTAGTGTCTTTTTTTTCCTATGCCATTCGCTACATTTTCAATCTTCATTTTTGCCTCGTTAACCTAAGTATTCCCAATCTCACTCTGTACCAAACAACTCTACTGCTGCACTAAATTTAGTACCAAACAACTCGTTCTGCAGTAGTAAACTTAGTAAAAAACAACCCCTTGCTCACATTCTCACCCAACTAACGGTTTATTAATTTTATGTATCAAGTTGCAGATAATTGGTTTCTAATACTTAACTACAATCTAACTTATTCTATGGTTTATAATACTCTAGTAATCTACCTTTAAGTAACCTTCACAATGACTTTAATATAGAATGAGAACTTACACGCTTTTGAAATTGTTGTAGCAATTAATACATCTTCTTCATCTCTTCCAACAAGAAATCCACTTTTCATTAGTAGCTTTAATCTCCTCCTCAAGTTTCATATGAATCCTTCATAACCTTCAACTCGATCTTAAGTTCACAGCTTCCAAGATTTTCTTAGTAGATGCGAACGTCTTTTTATGTCCAAGAAGATGACAAGTTGTTTCAAACATATCTCTGCTGGTGTGCATGATGAAGTGGCTTCCTCAACTTGTATCTCATTATGCATCATTAAATATCATATAATTTCACCCATACATTATTTATAAGTTTAAGATTTATTCAAAGTAGGTATGTAAATTCAAATTACCCAAATGATATCAACTTTCTCATTAATCATTCCTTTTCTCTTTTTTGAATAATGTGCCATTCTCCACTGTTTAGTTTCTGGAACTTCTTTTCCTGCTCTCATACTCTGTTTCATATAAATACCACAAAACACATTACAAGAATGCACATAAATAAGAAATATTGATTTTCTTATTCAACGAATTCACCGTATCAACTGTTCTAGCAAGCGAGTGTGAGCCAACTTTGGGTGAAATTTCATTCATTGCTCGATTTTTCTTATTTTTAATGCTTATCTTCTGTAGGAGTTAGTTAAGTGAAAATTAATTGTAATCAGAAATCATAAAATCAAAAAAGAAAGAAAGAGATTACAAACGTATAAAGAAGTAAGGTTAAAACCTGGAAACTATCGCTTGCAAATCTTTCACATAACTTACCCAGTCTGACACGTCTATACCTTTTGGCGGATGTGCCATTGCTTCCTCTTTCGTTTGATATTCTTTATAATGCAAGTGCAACTTCCACTGTCGATTTCTGTGTTGGTAACCCAACTATGATGCCATAGCATTAGCCACCGGCATTATAAATGAGTTACCATCTTCCTACAAATGTAAACTTTTCTTCAAACCTTTCTCCATCAAACCCTTACGATATTTCCACGTTTCTTTAGTCTTGCCACTCATGTTGAATAGTGTGGCTATAACACTTCTCGTCACATTCTTAACAACATGCATAATATCTATGTTATGTCTCGGTTCAACTTAGATCGGTAGGGAAGCTCAAGAACACACTTTTTTCCATCCATTTTTCGCAGAATACTTACGCTTTCTCGATTACCATTGATAAAACAATCAACATCATGTAAAACCAATGTTGTAAAATCGCTAGGCGCTAGTGAGGCGGTCGGGTAGGCCTAGCGATTAATCGGTTAAGCGGGATTAATCGGGATTAATCGGATTGAAATTTTATGCACAAAATTGTAATTTTTGATATTATATTATATTATATGTATGAGATAAGCACAATGCATCAAAGTTTAAATATTTCAAGTGTTTAAATATAAACATAATACATAATTCTTCAAAGTTCAAAGTCAAACATAGATATTAATCGGTTTGTTGACCATTTTTAAGCGATATTTGACCGATTAATCATTTTGTTGACCGATTTTTAAGCGATTTTGTCTGATTTTTAAGCGATTTTGTTGACCGATTTTAAGCTATTTTATCCGATTAGACCGATTTTGTCCGATTAATCGGTTTGTTGACCGATTTTAGCGAACTTTGACCAAACCGATTAAATAGGCCGATTATGATAAATCAAGGCGCTTAGTGAGCGATCGGCGATTATCGTGGATTAATCGTCACCTGGACCGATTTTACAACAGAGTGTAAAACATCATCTCCGGACTTAGGAATGATCGGTTCTCTAGTCTCTATCGTCCCATCAAAATTTTTGGTATCTTTTCGCATGGTTTGAAATTGGCAAAACCTTCGATGACCCATGTAACACATTTTTCATCGTTAGTCAAATAATGAGATGAAGTATCATTCATGCATGTGGGACAAGCATTGTAATCCTTAACCTTCCACCCGAAGAGCATATCATATGCATGAAAGTCATTTATCGTTCATAAAAGGGCTCCACGCAGTAAAAAAGTTTCCTTTTTATATGCATCATAAGCATTGACACCATTCCACAAGTCATTTAATTCATCAATGAGAGGTTGTAGGTAAACAACAATATTATTTCTAGGTGTTTTGGGTCCTGGAATCAACATTGACATAAACATGTATGGATCTTTCATACATTTACACAGAGGCATGTTATACGGGACAAGAAAGACTGGCCATGTGCTATGTGAACTACTTAGGTTACCAAGCGGATTAAATCCATCCGTAGCCAACCCTAAGCGTACATTACGTGGATCAATGGGGAAAGGAGGATCTACTTTGTCGAGGTGTTTCAAGCCTCACTATTACCGTGATGTCTAATTATGTTATCATCATTAACTCTTTTCTCCTTATGCCACCTCATGTCACAAGCAACTTGTGGATCTATAAATAATCTATAAATAATCTTTGAAGCCTAGGTATTAAAGGGAAGTAATGAAGCACCTTTCGTGGTACATTATTATATTTTCCTTCAAATCGAGGCTCATTGCACTTAGAATTTGGACAATGTGTCAATGATTTATACTTTTTTCTATAAAGAATACAATCATTAACATATGCATAAATTTTCTCTCTCCTAAACCCCAAATCACGTATGTACGTTTTTGCTTCGTAATAATTTTTTGGAACAAATGGTGGAGTTAGAAGTGCTTTTCTGAATATGTCAAGTATTAAATCAAATGACTTATTAGACCAACCACTTGTGGTTTTCACATGTAAAATGGCGACGATGAATGAAAATTTTGAAATTTTTTTGCATCCTTTGTAAAGGTCTTGAATTCTTGATGAAGATTCACCTTTAGTTTTCAAATTATCACCCCATTCACTTTTACCTATGTTATCAAACATCTCATCAAAGTCATCATCAACGTCATTCATATTATCATAACCCTCATCCCTTTCCCCATCTTCTGATGATAACTCATCATCAGAAGACTCCCCATGACATGTCCACTTATCATAACTAGCAGAGAATCCCTTTTGCATCAGATGTGAATAAATTGTCCATTTATTATGGCCACAAAAATTGCTGCAGGTTTTACAAGGGCATCAAATTTTTAATAACTCGTGTTTGTGATGATAAGCATATTTAAGAAATTCATTCACTCTCAATTTATATCTAGGGTCGTTTTTCTGATCTCAAATATGCACCCAAGACTTATCCATGTGCTATAGTAATAAAAAGACCCAACAACTAAATATATTGACCACAATATGGTTCCAAGACTTATTCATTTTAACAACAATTCATACAAACAAAATATATTGATACTCGAGCAACAAACCGAATTCCTTATAACAAAATTTTAAGTATATTATAATGATGATGATGAATTTACATGTTGAATTATAGTGATGATGAATAGTGGGTGGATAATGTAACAATTTATTTTGAAATCTAATATAGTGTTATTCCAAACAAGATCGGGTCGGGTCCAAAACAGACGTGTAATTTTACTAGTATTATTATCCAAGTTATTTTTTTATAATTTTTTTTTAAATATTTGATATACAAGTTATTTTCTTTATTTTTACATATTGAAATTTGAAAGTTTATGTTTCAAATAGTGTTTTAAAACCTGGTTCGACCGGGCCAGTTCAACCGGTCAAACCGAGTCCTGCCAAAAAGAGGGGTAAAAGAAATCAAGTTTGTAGAAACGGGTTAATCAGTTAGACCCGACGGGTTTTAAGTGATCTGGGTCGACCCGGTTCTCGAAACCCGATCGGGTTTGGTTTCTTTCATTTTTTTTAATAGAAAACCGGGTTGACCCGGTGGTCAAACTGCTTGAAAAAAAATATTTTTTTAATAGAAAACCGGGTTGAGTCGGCGGTCGAACCGGTGACTTGACCGGGTCGATTAAAAAACCCGGTTTTGAAAACATTGGTTTCAAATAATATGTTTAGGGAGAATACATCAAAGAAAGTTAAATATTTGCAATTTTGCATATTTCTCTATAATACAAGTTTTTTATCTGTAACGTTTGTAGTATTTACAATTTTTGGATTAATATACGAATATGCAAGTTTTAATAAGTATATATCTAAATGCCATTATTCTTAATCATTTTATTGAATTAGCAATATGTGAATAGTGACCAAAATTTCGTCAAGAATACTTAATGACGAAATTTCGCCACTAGTCATGTAATTTATTGACCGAGTGACCACTTATGTGTTTCACAACGATTTTCATCGACGACCAAAAATAATGACGAAAAATTATATCGTCACTATTTTCATCTAAATAGTGACCAAAAATTTCTCGTCACTAAAGCTACTTTTTCTTGTAGTGAATATTCAGGTTTATAATTCCATATACACAGGGGCGGACCTTTTTGAGGGCAGGGGAGGGTCCCGGTCCTCCCAAAATTTACGGCACCTAGTGTAGATAGTATAGGTTTTAAGGGTAATTTAGTTGAGGTTACAAACAAATCTTCGATTCGCCCCAATATAATAAATGGTCAAGTTGCGCCACTGCATATACGACCAAAGAAATTATAGAACTTCAAAATACTTGTTGATGCATGCACTTAGATTTGAAACCGTTAACATGTAAGCATTCAATTAACATATACAGGATCATGTTATTAATTATACTTTACGTTGATTGTATCAATAAATATAAGGATCATGCAAATTCTATTTTATGGCATCATAAAACATAAACAAAAAGTGCAAATAAAAATTGCGTACTTGTAAGATGTTTGATTCAATTATATCCTCCAATCAATAGGGTTATCCTGTCTCCAGATTGCAACATACCATTTTGTGTATACGGTTAATCGACTTTTGTTTCACACTTTGATTATCTTCCGTCCAAAAGACTCCTGTTTCCAAATTCCCAGACCACTTTCTAACATACAAACTTGTTTCGCAATTTTATGTCACATCCCACTGCCGATTCCTTTCAAGACGAATCTATGATTATCAAATCAACGATTATCGTTTTATTAGTTTGTTAGTTAGGGTCTTGATAATCAAAGATTGTCCGAATAAATTCTTGAATCGTGTAGAATTCACTTTCCTAATACAATATTTCGACCCTATTGTGCCTTGGGTTACACGAAATTCATATTTGGATAAGACAAGAGCATACTCTAATTTTAGTCACAAGAAAGAGAGAAAAACATTGAATACTTTTGTTGTATTTGTTGTTGATATGATTGTTCATCATTTATAAGACCAAATTATGTTTACATATATATAAACAAAATGGTGGTTGTAGGGAAAAGGTGTGACGTCACACCCTTAGGTGAAAAACCACAACACTTCCTTTAATTATGTTCAAAGAATGCTTTGTAATAGAAAAACATGTCGCTAATGCAACCATTAAAGACATGTGTGTGGACAATTTAGTGACCACGCAAATTCTGTCACTATATGCCCCTTGACTTAAATTAACAATCTTTACCATTATTGTACCCGAAATCAAGTTAATAGTTTATACAAGAGTGCACTCCGCATCTCCAAGCTCGTATTATAACTTAACTTGAAATCCATTTGGTTCCGGGTAAATCACCATTACACAAAATGTATGATGACACTACAATCACCAATAGTAGAAACATTTTTATGCTTCGATGCAGTAGCAAGATACAAGAGTTTCCAAATTTGACATCAACATGTTTTAATCATACCACATGTGATATTGAGACTCGTATTTCATAAGCTCAAACTCTTAATTAAGTTACAGATATAGTTAAAGATAAAAACATAACATGGTCTAAACACTTTATTTAGTTGTCATGGTGCTTCTCAAGCCTCTTTGCGCCTTTTAATTACATGATTGGGTTTTCACAAGGTCTACTTGTATGTCTTGAGACTCTTATCAAACCAATTCACAAGATCCTGATGAGCCTCGAAAGCTTGTTTCTTAGCTGCTTCATCATCATCTTTATAACGGACAGTCCAACCATGAGATACACCGGGATATATCTTTACAAAGTGCTTAATCTGTATGCCCACATACCACACCAACGTAAATCGAAATACTAATGAATGGGTCAAGACGGGTTGTGTTTATCTCAAACAGTCAAAATCAAAAACTTAACCGAAAGGGTAACGATAGAAGAAAAAAAAAAGAAGCATTTCAAAGTCAGCTGTAACTCTCATGTTGTCAGTTCAAAGTTCCACCTTAGATGGATTGAACCAGCTTTGGAAGAAAATTATAGCTAGAGTGAGCATATCTGGCAATAACAAACTGATCAACAAATGGTGCTAGAACACTAACAAGAAAGATACCCGCCTTTTCTTGAAAAAGCCTAAAAGTGTCAACCTCCACCTAAGTTCTTACTAATGGCAACATTTAGGATATGTTCTATCTCGAGAAACAAATTAGCTCGAGAAACAAGTGTAATTTTCACGCATAAAATAATTTTATTGAAAAAATAGATTATTGTAAATAATACAATATCGTTACCATATTTAATATTTGACAAGCTTATTATTTATAGAAGTCTTAAAACTCTGGACAAAGAGTGTTCGAGGTCAACAAACCCCCACAAAACTTCTGTTTTGGTAGCAACCACGCCACCTAAATGCCAATTTTGCCACTTCTAGTAGATAAATGTTGTTGAACAAACATACCCTTGATATCGTCTAGAGTGATGAATGAAGGATGCAAGATGGCAGCAACTTGTATATCAGCAGTCTTTGCTAGCTCTACAACGACCTTGGCTATCAAAGAAAATTGAAAAAAAGTGAACTATAATTGTTGTAATAGACTGATAATTTTTTTACTTTTAATAACTTGTTTTGAGGCCTAGTCTTACCACCCCAGCAGAACCCTGCTGCCGCAACTTTACATATACCCTTCTTTTTGAGATCATGAATAACCGGCCTTGCAAATTTAACTGCTTCCACCTACAGAAGATAAAAGGGAACAAAAGCAGAATTTTGGTGCTCAACCAAGAAGCAGTATTATCAACAAATCAACGATGAACACAATCATTCTTAAGTTCATAGAAATTAATTCATTGATTCTGAAAAATTAGATAGTCTTTTATGTCTACATAATATCACATCTTTACTAAGCAATTTATGTTTTATGTGGAAAACGTAGAAAACAGGTAAACTTATGTAGGGTTATAGGCCAATGTTGACTTTATGCATAAACCTCTGTTTTACCCAATAAAAGAGTAGGCAACTTTGTAACCCTGGTTGATTTGTACAAGATTTGGAGTACAGCGTTCTTAACCGAATACTCAATGGAGTGTAATTAGAGGAATAAACATTAAATTTAAGATAGCATGAATGACAATCACGCAGACAGAATATTTTGGGTTCTTTGTATATAATCTTTTAAAGTACAAAATGCTCATTGTGTTTACTTTTTCATTTCATTTTCTTATAGGCCACCCATAGTCTCTTCCACTCAAACTCCTATTGAAACGAGAGTCCGAGTAAAAGGATTTTTGGCATGTTTGACCACAAAAATAACTTAGGAACATTAATATTTTTACATCAAGTCAGTAGCATTAAACCAACCCCCAAGTCTTTATCTATGTTGGTTTTTCATATCGGACTTAGTCACCGCCTAGTCTCTTCCACGCATACGGATAACTGGTAAGCTCAACATTACTTCTTAATATTCTTTTTAAAGTAAGTTACCCTTCATTTGGCAAAAGTGAAGTGCTTGACCTTAATTCGTAAACATTGGCCTATACAACTTTACTTTGTTGCATTTTCATCTATTTTATGTCACCTTAAAAGTCAAAATGC
This sequence comes from Chrysanthemum lavandulifolium, assembly GCA_022545495.1. NCBI lineage: Eukaryota > Viridiplantae > Streptophyta > Magnoliopsida > Asterales > Asteraceae > Chrysanthemum > Chrysanthemum lavandulifolium. Next base: position 38,963,896 of record CM040238.1, on the reverse strand, counting down.
ACATATTCAGTTGACTATAGATGTACTGTAATAATAATTACATATCTAGTCTAAAAATTATAAGATAACATTAAATATTTAACAAGATGCTTGCGAATTAGAGAGATTAATAACCGGTTGATGCTTTTTCAGCCAATCTTCCTTTGAAGCTTCAGGAGTCAAGGGGTCGCCATGGAAGAAATCAGGAACAACCACATAATATCCAAAGGATGCAACTTTGTCTGCAATATTCCTACAAATTCAAATTATACAACATCTCATTTGTGATGCAAAGAAATACTTATTCTGAATTATTCTATTACTGCCCTTGATTCCAAGCCCAAAAATGATTTTAGCAGTTGACTTCGGATTGTTTTGGGGTGTTTGGATTACTCATCTGCTTTCATTTACTTTGAAATAAGCAGATAAGCACTTTCCATATAAACAATTCAAGCTGGTTATCTGGTTATTGAAAAATGCGCTAAACTTGGATAAGCACTTACATATGCAATTCCTCTGCTTATTCTACCTCAAAATAAGCAATCCCAAACACCCCATTACTACGTTTTTAAAAAGTTTTGTGAGTGTTCGGAATTGCTTAGGGAATGCTTGTGTTTAAGCTTATTTTTTTGGCTTGTGAGCTAATATTATTCCGCTTATGATTCATAAGCCAAATTTTCCAGCTTATTTATAAATTCATGGGCTTATATAAGCTTATTTTGACATAATAAACTTATTTTAGTTTCAAATGAGCCGAAAAAATGAAACATAGAAAGCCCAAAAATCAGCTTAAACAAATACCCTTAGCCGAACTGCTCATCTAGCAGGGAAATGCTCATCTAGTAGGGAAATGTAGCTAACTTGACACTTTTTTGAGTTTGAGTTTTGTGCAACCATATATAACCATACTTTTTAATTCTGCCTGTCTATTATGTGGATTGAGGTAAAACCGTAAATTGGTCATAAAATACGCGAAATGGAATTCAAAAGTATGGTTATATAAAAGCGCAAAAATATGGTTGCACAAAACTCGAAAAAGTAACTTATAAGCTTTTTAAACATACCTCAACTTTGGAGCTCCAAAACCTGCACAAATAATAACATAAATTACAAAAACAAATAACAACAAAAAAGCCAAGTAAAGTAAAGTTAAATCTGAATAATACCCCAAACATCAGAAGCAAGAATGACGCCAATCTTGGAATCTGGGTTGCCGGAGACATAGGAGTTGAGTGATCCGATTTGCACAACATTGCCGCCGGAGATATTTGCCGGAGGGTTTGAGCAGCATTCTGGGCCTAATGAAGTTCTTTGCACTATGTTCTCCAGTTTCAAAGGAAATGAAAATGCAAAGAATTGGAAAGACAAAAGAAACCAAAGGAAAAGCAAGTGTTGGTTGTTCATACTTTACTTCTTATTATGTTTTTGAGACAGAGGAAATCAATCTTTTTAGTGTTCTTATTGAAAATATTTAAAGAAAGAAAGCAGGAGGGAAGAAGTAAAGTCAAAGGTGGTGATTTGAGTGATTTAATAACAAAAACCAACTGCTTACTAGAGTTGAGATCCATGTAACTACATATTTTCGTTAAAAATGAACCGATCATAACCATCCATTTTTATTTAAATCATATTCCACCTTTTTAAAACAACATATCTCGCAAGCAGTAAATTTTCAAGTATGAAAAATACTATCATATCGAGAATTAATTATCTTTACATGATACGCATTGTTATATACTTTCGACAAACATTTTTTTTCAAAAATTCCGTCTCGAAAAATCATATATGATTTTTACGAATCATATATGATTTTAAAAATCATGTATGATTCGATTTTTACGAATCATATATGATTTTTACAATCATATATGATTCTCAAAATCATATGTGATTAGTAAAAATCGAATCATATATGATTTTCACAAATCATATATGATTTTGTTGACCGAAATTTTGAAAAAAAAGTTGTTAAAATATATAGTAGTGCATATCTATAAAGATAATTTAATTCTCGTCACGATGATAATTTTTATCGCAGAACGATTAACGGTTTGCGAGATATTTAATTTTAAAAAGGTGAAAGTTTATCATAATAAAAATGAATTATTATTATTGGTTGATTGGATCACAGAATTTTGGTTTATATTGAGCTTTCGGGCTCACTGGTTATTGACCAAGGAAAGAGAAACCTCGCCTAATATTTTGACAAAAAGTGTCGCTCTTTCTTTCTACTTTTATAATGTGTTGTAATGAATTTAACTTCTCTTATGTAGGCGTCCCTCCACTTCTACTTTCATTTTGGGTGTGTTTGATAGCTACTTAAGACCGTCCCCTCACTTTTGCATTCATTTTGGATGTGTTTGATAGCTACTTAAGACTAAACGGAGTGGTAACCCACTCACCCTCTCGTGAGTTACCCACTCACGACACACCCAAAATAATTATGCAAAGTCAGGGTTAAATTGTACGTGTATGGTGAGTCACTCACCAAAGTGAGTTGCACAAAAACATGGGCCTATTTTCAAAAAGTAATTGGTTTTTATTTGTATTGTGAGTGTGTGTAGGGTATTTAGTGACGTATATTTGTATAAGGTGAGTATTATAATGAAAGGTGAGGGGAATGTGACCAAAACGGATGTATGGTGAGTGAGAATAGTGGAAGTGAGAGGAGAGAGAAAACTAAAGTGATGGTGAGTGGCTCATCACCACTACTTTCAGCCTAATAAAATAATTTAGTGCTCAAAAGTCAAAACTAATTCAGTCTAAAGTGAGTTTGTTTGGTAGAAAAAAAGTGTGCTGAGTGGGCCAACCCAGTTCTGAATGGGCCGCCTCCCATGCCTAGAGGTGGCTAAAAAACCGGTTTCGAAACCGAAAAAAATCCGAAACCGGTCAAAACCGGTTTTTCCAAGAACCGGTTCGGTTCTTACATAAACCGGCGGTTCCTACCCGGTTTCCATTTTTTCCCATAAACCGGTTCTAGCGGTAATATGCACTTTTCTGTACGGTGGCCAAAATAGATCCATTGGAGGTCGATTGTTCCCGTTTTCAAATGGTCAAATGCACGAAAATCCCCCATTTAGCCCTCCTAAACATCCTTATAAATACAAAGGTTGATTTTTGTTTATTCACAACATTCAAATACTCTAAAAACACCGAAAAGTCGCTCATACACTTGATCAAAACGCCATGATGCCTAGAAATCAACCTAAACTTATCAAGTATATTTTTACGTAACGTGTTCTTACGTTTTGTGATTATCAAAAGATAGAGATCGAATAATGCAAACAACGTTTTGACATTATTTTTATTAACAATTTTCTATATAGTTTTATCTATACTTATAAGTTCTTTTAAACAGTCAAATAAATACGTAGAACCAGTGAGGAGTACCGGATTGCTTTTCCCTGATCTCTGTACACAACTATTTGATGGGTCAACATGCAATGGGTTTGAAGGTTGGGGACCATCTTCTAATCTTCCTAATGATTGTGAAGCATCTGTTAATGTGGTGTCAGTTGAAGATAATGATATCCAACATGTGCAACCAATCTCGGCATCTATACAAGAACCCCCAAATTTGACACAAGAAGGTTCTTCTGGTCCTCGAAACAAAAAATGAAAAGGTAAGCAAGAAAGCAGTACAAACAAGTCTATTGTTGAGGAAGACTTTGCCAAAGTTTTTCAACTTATGATGGAAAAACACAGATGAAATGATATTGATGCTTACATGGAGAAGTTAGAGAATGTTGGGTGGGGAACACATAACATGTTGTATGACGTCGCAGTTATGCTTTTTAGTAAAAGAGATTATAGGAAAGTTTAGATGTGCTTAAAGCCAGAGAGTTTGGAGAATTGGGTTAGGAATGCAGGATGTAAGTATGAGACATTGGACTAGTTGAATAAGAGTTAAAATGTGCATGGGATTTTTTTGTTGATTTATTCTAAAATATGAACACCATCTCTTTTGGTCATTTTAATATTATGTTTGCTGATGTTGTGGATTTTGACCATGCTTTTAATTAATGACATGTATTTGCATAATTGTGTTCTTACTTGCTATTAATTTTTAGTGCGATATTATTTGATTCTTCGTATATGATGTCATTTAAGCGATACATGTTGTTAATTTTTGTTTTTATTTTGTAAATGCAAGGTAATATATGGATTTGGAGAATGAGCTTCTGTTTTTGTTCATCCCATATTGGTATATGAAAATAAACTCTACAAGAAGAATATAAAGGATAAGAGATATAACTTCTGCCTTAACCAGTCATGCGTATACACAAGAACTGTTAGGTGGATCTAATACACAATGTCAAGAGTTGATGCATTTATCTCGGGATGCATATATTTTGTTATGCAACCATTTCAAAGAAAGAAATTGGTTGCAAAATAGTAGAAATATAAGCGTTGAAGAGAAGATGGCAATGTTTTTGACAATTATAGGTCATAATGAACACTTTAGAATGGTTAAGCGGAGGTTTCAACACTCCACACAAAGTATTCATTCATTTTTTCATGAAGTTTTATGAGGGATGATGCAATTTGCAAGAGAAGTCATATTGCCAACATCTTATGAAGCAAATACTTCATAGCGACATAGAAACTTAAGAGAAATATTCACAGTACATTATATGAAAATATATTCTAAATCCTAGGTAGAATAAGAATAGTTTCTCATATATTAAGTTTCTTATCTACTGGGTAATTGGTGCTCTTGATGGAACTCTTGTACACGCAGTTATGCCTGTCGATCAACAATTTTGTTAAAGAGGAAGAGGAAAAGGTGAGTATTTCCAAAATGTTTTAGGGATATGTGGCTTTAATATGATGTTCACATTCATTTGAGCCGGATGGGAGGGCATAGCTCATAATTCAAGAGTTTTGACAAAAACAACATTTAATCCAAACTCTAACTTCATGTTTCCTCCACCAAGTATGTATTATCCTCGCATAACATGACAACTTTATCTTTATCCATTCTTTTCTTAGGTGAACTAATGTTCACTTACTTACCATTATAGACAAATACTATCTTTGTGATGCTGCATATACAAACACTCGTGGGTTTATGGCTCCATATCGTAATACGAGGTATTGGTTAGTTTATTTCCACGTTGACGTGCATTAACAAAAGAAGAAAGGTTCAATCATGATCATGCACAACTTAGAAATGTTCTCGAGCGTGCTTATGGTATCTTAAAAGTAAGGTTCCCAAACTAAAACAAATGGCTCCTTATACTTTTCCGGTACAAAGAAATGTAGTGATTGCCTGCTTCACGGTCCACAACTTCATAAGGAAATGCAACATTCACGATCAGTTATTAACGCAAACACCATGTTTACAACTGAAGAACAAGGTGAAGGAAGTAAGGGACAAAGCATGGACGACAAACAATGAGGTCCCCAAGGCAATGAATATATGGCTAATCTTCGTAATCAGATTGCTAATGAGTTATTTTCAAATGCTTCAACCTAAACTTAGTTTGTAATTTGTATTGTTTTATGATCATTTGATAAGACTATTTACATTTTTTTGATTACATTACTATCTTTATACTATAGTTTTATTCAAGTTTTCTTTTTTTTATAATCAAACAATATATTTTGTTCAGTACAAAATCAGACAGAAGGTTAAATTGATAATTTCATACAACTTAGATTGCTCATTCAAAACAATTATCAAACAATCATTTTCATTCAGAATGAGGTTCACTCAGCATTTTGGAATCATTTAGGAGCTTTGATTCATTCAGCGCTAAATCATTTTTTTTATCAAACAACCCCTTTCTTGTAACCAGAGAACACAAATCAAAGCACGACCCTCCTTTAACTTCCACTCCCTTCACTCCTCTTTCTTTTATTTCTCTAAACACCCTTCTAAAAAATACTCTAAAACAGAGTGTTAAATTGGAGAAAAAGGAAAATAATTTGTTCAAATTACATGTATGCCCTTTAGTTGTTAGGGCCAAATATTATAAAAGGGGCATGTTGGTCTTTAATACAACATATTATAAAGTTTTCTTTCCCTTTCTTCCCAATAATGGAAGGAAGATTTTCTAAAGAAAAATTCCGCTCATCTCCCACTCCAATTTCGTTTACAACTAGGAACATAGAAAATTTTTATTTTTCTTTCCTTTCCTCTCAAATATTAACTCAATAACATAGTGTTGGTGAATGGGATAGTTGAATTTTGGGGACAATGAAATGATTATTAGTTGGCGAGTGTGTGCTTTTTGGTACCTTTAAGTTTGTAAAAAGTAGCAAACTGCTCTCAGGTTTTCTTTTGAGTGAAATTTTTGACATTTTAATTTTCTGATATCCCATTCTTGTGGGGTTGGTCATTGTTATTGATATTAAGTACTAGATTAACAAATCGCCCGATGGGCGGGCTAGTTTCGATATATTGTTTACGTATTAAAAGATAAGTGTGCTTTAATGAAATAGTGTTTAGTAAAAATCGACATCAACGAAAGAGTTATTTAAATGTCACATATACTTATAGTTTTAATTATATTAAGTTACTCATGCGTACAATAAAAATCGACATCATTGCTTCATATAAATCATATCAACAAAAGTACAGCAAAAAGCACAAATATCCGCATTATCTAAGTTTGTGTAAAACTTCTTTAAGTACAACGTTGTTTGTTTTATCAATATAGTTACCTTTTCAGTCGCCTACAAAGAACTCTCAAACCTTCTTTGCTCTTAACCCTTGAAACATCAACATACAACTGGCCATGAGAAAAAACAGAACGCTTTAAAAAAAGCCAAACTTTCGATAAAATTTTCCCTTGATTTTTATGGATTACACATATTTAAATGTATGTATAGTTTCATGAACATTAGTTTGGTAAAAATATACAACAACGACAAAGTTTTAACATGTAACTTATCCTTATACTTTTAAATCTTTTTAATATCAAGTTATAGTAAAATTTTGTAGTTTGAAATTGATTTTTTGGTTGTTATCTTTGTTGACAATATCATTTGTAGAATTGTCATAGTTGTCATCTTTGTCAGAACAAAGAACTTTTAGACACTTCTTGCTTTTGACTCTTGTTAGAGCTATATAAAATTGTCCATGCGAGAATATTGAATGTCCCACTCTTCGAAAGGACATTTTTGTCCACAATTTTTCCCTTAAAAACATCGAAAAGAATACTTGAGTGTATATTAAGCATATGATGAAGTAGTAGGCAACTTATATGTTTGGTCGGGTAATTCGTGTTCTCGAGTCATATTATAAAACCAACTCTACATTAATAAAATAGCAGGCAACATATATATTTGTTATAGTAGAACAAAAGGCCAACTTATAAAAGACACATGTTGTCTCAAATCTCTTTAAATTGACTTTAAGCAATTAGAAGTCAACATAAATAAATTTAAGTTTAGTCGATCATAATTGTGTAGTTAAACATTATTTAACATATATAAAACCAATTCCAACTCTCATTTATAGTCACAACTATAATCCAACAAACTTACAATAACCTTAAAGATTATTTCTCTATGATATTCTCTCTTAAAATATAGCAATTATAAATGAATTAAATCAGTCCAACTAACTATATCTTGTTTTTTCATTAGTGTATGACAAGTTAACAATCAAAGATATATGTATAACGTCTTAGATACTACAATAATAAACTTAAACAAAGTAAATTATCATGAAATCCACGTTTATCACTAATCTTGTACCTTCTAACTCTAGTATTTATTAAACATGTATATATCCGTTAAAGTTGAAAGAAGAAAGCTTTGTAGTCTCCACATATCTTGACAAACAAAACTGAAAATTCCACAACAACACCAACAATTACAGAACCCTGCAAAATGTTACAAAAAAGCTCATAAATACACTCAACACGATCGAGAGATAAACTAAGTAGTCAAATTCACTTTTTACTATTGATATTAATGACAAATTAACATAATCGACCCAAATTTAACAGTAAATTGTACTATTCTTACCTCCATTGCAGCAACTCGGGCAAATCTTTTCACATATTTTTATGACTTACCTGGGGCAATATCACCTTTAAATAGTTGAACCCCAATTTATTTGAAGTGGATTTGAAGCCGCTTCCTTATCCTTAACAGCTTCTGTATCACCAGCTTGGTTCTCAGTTTGTTCCAATAACTCCTCTTTGTTTGCTTCATCATCTTACCCGAATCCTTAGCAGCATCAGTATTATCATGAGAGACATTTGTTTTCTACTTAAATATCCGTGGACCTTTGAAGTTCAGGTTCTAAGCATTCTCCAAGAGATCTTCGCCTCCAAAACTCAGTGTTGCCTTCTTCTAACCTGAATCGAGCTATTAATGCTGCTAAGTGCTACCTCCTCATCAATCTGTACACAAAAAAATCCGTATGATGCACTGTTTTATCGAATATGATCATACAAAATGCATATCAATGAGATAAGTTCCACTCTTGCAACAATTTGGAAACCTTTTACAATGCTTAGGACAACATCATCTGTTACAAATCTAGACCTATTAAAATCAAGGATCTTAAGATTTGCTGCAAATCATAAACCAATAGCAGCGAGTCCATTGTCTCCAATTCATTTAATATTAGCAAGATTTAGATACTTAAGACCACCTACACTTAACATTTTAGTAACACGAGACACACCCTATTCTTATTTTTGTAGTAGCCTAATCTAAACATCCTTTTTATCATCTCAACACATGACATTATGAAATCAACAAAATCACAAACAGAGAATTACACACATAAAACCAGTAAGAGACAATCATAAATGCCTTTTCTAAAAGTTGTATTAATCACAAAAGGACTATTTAAGCCTTTTTGCCAATTCTACCTATTTAAGTGACTAACTGCTATAATGACGAAGGTGGTTGTGGCAGACTGGCAATGCTTGGGGAACTTACTGATGCCAATTATGCAAATTATCAGTGTATTACATATGATTTACCCTCTCCTTAAAGATCATAACGGATGCACATAGAAGTAAGAACAAATTAGTATTAATGAAACAGACTCAATATATCCATTATAAACAAAAGCAGTACATGGCAATATATTGACTTTTGTAGCTTTCTAATTCTCACAGTCATTTTTTAGTGACCATGTAAAGTATTAAACAACAATGCACACAAAACCAAGAACAAATCATTGTTAATGAAATAGACTAAATATATCCAAACAACACACATACAAACAATTTATAAGCAATTCCAAACAACCAAGTAACAACCACATCATATCAAAAAGAGAAGTTGCTTCCTCGTTGATTTGTGATGCACGAGTTTCTTGACTGTGTTTTAATATTTATAATGTCTCGTTATACCTATGGTCTACCTAATGCACTAACAGGCGGTGTACCGGTCGTGTGTAGTGTAGTATTCGGTAAAACCGAGGTCGTCCCAAGAGCTATGTGTGTTGGATTAATACTAAGTCTAGGTGTCACATATTTTAAGATGATTTAATATCAATTTAACTAATAAACTACTAAAATAAAAGCAAAGGTGAATCAATAGAGGAGAGTAGTGCTAACCTAGTTATTCATCCTAGCTAGTAATGTCTACGTCTAATTACTTCCAATTACTTGGTGGGGTCAAAGTCGAGAGGACAACATTTGGTCGATTCGCCTAACCTATCGACAAAGATGCCGCCCTTGGAGAAGTCGGTGTCCCTCATAAGTCCAGTTGTTCCGGTCCCCAAGCCGAGTCATTAAGTTCCGCTACATACTAGACTTATAATAGTGAGTGCCGGGCGCTAGCATCTTAGACACTCACCCCTAATTCTTAAGTTCATCCAAGCGGTAGGTGATCGGTTGGTCAAATCGCACAAGTAGAAAGGTCGTCATTTGGTCATATCTTACCCTTCCCTTCTCGGTCTACTCACTTAGGGTCAGTTGGTCATATCTCCTAAGCAACTAGCCTCTACCGCCATTTAAAACTACCGAAACAAAGGTAGCTACCAATAAACTATGCATGCATACACTTAGTAATAATTATACGGAAGTAATGTAAACGCAAACAAAACAATTAAGGAATCATAACTAGGCCCGGCACCAAGAGGTGCTTAGCTCATATTAACCATACAAATCCATTCAATATTTAGTGTTACGAAATACATGAATCGAAAGTAAAGAAAAGATAAAATGCTAATGCTTATCGTAGGGAGTGATTTCTCCTGGAGATAGCTCCAGTATGCTCCTCTAGACCCGCCTTTGGCTTCTTCCCACGTTCTTTGGTTGTGGTGTGTGAAATGGGATGCATTGAAATCTTTGGAAATCATGGGGTATTTATCGCCAGATCTTGAATTCTGGCGTAACTAATAAAATAGTTACGCCGTAATCATTAATTCTTAAATAAATTGCACTAAATCTGCTGGTTACGGCGTAACCTAAAAGTGGTTCGCCGTATCTTCAATAATTCTTGGTTACGCCATAGTTTATGCACGAGTTCTGACGTAATTATCGCGCGGAACCTCATTTGACCTAATATAGTTACGTCGTAATCTTTTAAGAGAGTTACCGTAATCTTACGATAAGTTGGCTTTCGAGTCACGCTTTAGTTACGCGTAATGTGAGAGATGAGTTACGCCGTAACTTCTTCAAAGTGAGCATACATTGATAAATCTTTAATAATTCTCCAATTCCGCGTCTCTTTAGCTCCAATGCTCGTAATTTACCTGAAAGTGGAATAAAATGAAAAACAAGCGTAAATCCATATAAATGATATAAATTACAAGCATTATCGGGGGAAATTGACACTTAATATTCAGGATAATTTGATGTTATCAAATATCCCCCCACTTGAACATTACTTGCCCTCAAGTAAACCTTATTAGATAGATTCTTAAATTAGATATCTCCCATAACCTGGAAAATATAAGTTTACAAATCTCTAATGCTAGAATAAAACAAAGCCGAACACCTCACGAAATGGGGCGAAACACTCAAATCTCTCAACTATTCTAAGTGTCAATTTCGGGTGATCACTCAATCGCATGAGTCATAGCATGTATTCTATCATAAGCTTGGCGGTTACACAAATCTCCACCACTAGAGTTAAGGGCTAAACAATTTTCGAAGGCAATATGGGTAGACACGACAAATTAGGTTAAGGGTGACTCGTCATTACTAACATGTTACGGCAAAGTGGACAAAATCAATGATACATGACCAAATCCATGGCCAAGACACCAAAGATTGCTCGCTGCATCACCTAGACACGCTTCATGACTAAAGGGTATGATAAGACATGGGATATATAAATGGTGTAAAATGAAAATCAAGCAAATAGTCTATATCTATAACCAAGTCATCACCACTTACCGTCCGCCCAAAGTTCAAGCTTTGAAGTTAAGAAACCGGATCATGAAATACTAGGTAGATGTGTCATTAGAGGATGTCGTGATGGGCACACTATCATTTTTTCAACTGTTGGCGCAATTACCAACTCAAATCTTCAAATGTGACCGAGGTGGCCTCCTTGATACTAAATCTATATAAAGCTCATAACATAGTGCTTATAACATCGCACTTTACAATAAACTAAATAACATAACTATATATATATATATATATATATATATATATATATTCTTTTGAATCACTTTTTTTTTTTGAATCATAACTACTAAACACAACCATCCCCACTTGAGATGAACAATGGGAATTGGGGGTCTTCAATGATCTTTAAGAATATGTCATCGACGAAAGCGTGATTCCGAACCTTTCCACTTGAACCTTGAACTTAGGCAAATGATGACTTCCAATAACAAATAAAGACTACGGGGTAGGCTAAGGTGTATAGGTGTAAATGAAACAATATATTGGGTTAACAAAATGAAAGGAATGGCTCGGATGGCTGTATCTAGGGTATCTTGCACTAAAGGTGAGTGCAACAAAAGGGTTTCACATGGGGTTGAGAAGTCGGCGTGACTAATCGATAGACACACAATGGTAGGCTATTTGGGTGATAATCCTATAATATCGCCTTCTTAAACCGAAAAGTCCAAATACATCGAGCTAACTCAACATACCTCGTCTATGGTCTTGAAATGATGCAAAGGCCAAGTTCTAAAGTTTACAAGCTACCAAGCACACTCATAATTTAGTGGATTTGGGGTAAAATATTGGAAACGGATAAGGCTAATATCACCATATAATATCAAGGGTTGTATGTGCTCGGCTAAGGTCTAATCTAGTTAGGTTAAGAAAAACATATCAAAATTTTAAAAAAATGGCATAATTTTTCAAAATAAACTAGAAAAACGAGGGCAAAATAAAGTTCAAGAGACAATTCTACTCCCGTCCCCCCTCTTGAATTGTACAAAGTCCCTTTTATACTAAGCGTTAAATAAAGGTAAAGAGAAAAGTAGAATTAGAGCCAAAACTTCCCTGAAATTTGCTCCAAAAAGAAAGAAGGCCCACGAAAAAGAGTCGTGCCTTCGTATAAGCATCCACGAGCAAACTTTCATCCCTGAAATCACACTACCGACAAGCATAATTCTAAAAAGAAAAAATAAAAAATTAAAAACAAACCTAACTCACTTTCGTAGGAATCACGGTTGCATTTAGCATATGCAACAAGCCTTTTAAACTACTTAGTGTCCCAAGTGGATGAGTGAAGTATCGTGAGGGTTTACAAGAAACATACCCACAAAGTTCATTTAAAATACTAATACAAGGTTATTGTGTTTAAAATGAAAGAAGTAAAGCAGAGGATAGTTACGTCGTAACTCTTAGGCAAAACCCGGGATACGCTGTAAGAGTGGAGCTACGGCGTAACCACTGAGATGGAATTACGCCTGTTAGGTCACCATGTTTGTAACACAAGCATCAATATGAAGAAATGAGATAAGAGATAGATCGGTTGAATAAGCAAACACAATACACAAATGAATGAGAAACGTTTATGCGTAGGTATTGAGATAAGATGAACAACCAACCTTCAAATGAAGGTTTACATGAGGTATTTATAGGAGGGAACTAGGGCAACACACCAAATTCCCATCCTTTCCTTATTGGGCTTTGCATAGGCTCATGGGCTTTCTACATGAGCCTAGCCTTGATTACTAACATAAAAGCCATAATTAAGCTAACTATTACATATTAATTACTAACACTTGAATTCTAGTTTAGGAGTGATTCCAACAATCTCCCCCTAAGTGTTAGTGATTGATGATTTGATCTTTAAGCGTTCTTGTTGGATCGATATACTTTAATCAAACTAACTTAACTAGCTTGTTAAGGTTTAATAACCTCGGATAAATCCTAAGTTATTAACAAAGAAACACCGAGCAATCTTTATCAAGCACGCGGAATTTACTTAACAAAGCTAAGAAGAATAACTTTTATTATAAACTCTAAATCTACTTATTATGCGAGATACTCTAATACAACTCTAAGATAATCGAACTTCTCTAAAACACTAATTGTAAACTCTAAAACTCTTTTGGAATCGTACCTCTAATGCCAATCTAGGAGTCCTTTTATAGGCTCAAGGATATCCTTGTAAAACCCTAAAATCTAAATCGCGTGAAATGACAATTTTGCCCTCCAACTAAAAATTTTAAAAACTCGGGAAACACTTCAACATCGTTTAACAAGTATTATCTCATTAATAATATATGCACATTATTGAATAATAAACTTATGTTATAAATTAAATGAACATGAAAGAATTAATCCTAAGTAACTAATTAACATACCAAATGTACACATATTAACTTGGACTACAAAGAGGACTAGATGCATAATAATTAGATAAGAATGGAAGTTAGGAATTGGTCCTCTTTCCCCCATGGCGGCCTCTATTAGGCTCCTCATTCAATGCCTAAATCAATCATATTAATTCCATTTACCAATTCCTCTTCATTTCAAAAATACAAGAAAACCCTAAAAGCATTTCTCTCATTCATAAGTGGCGGACACCTTGTTTTTTCTCCATTTTGATCCGAAATTCCAACAATCAAAGGTTCCTTGGAGGCTCGTGATAGTGTATGATCGATTGGTGGACGTGGGAATTGTGTTTGGTTCGAAAAGAAGCTTGGTTGTGTGGTTTAGTTTGTAGCCGTGGGTTTTGGATTGACCAAGGAGGCTTGGTTTTGATTTTTGGTGCTTTGATTCTTGTTCCTTTGTCACGTACACGCTACGAGGGTAACGTATCATCATCTCACGTCTCTTCCTTTGTGTTTTCTTATTTAATTCGTGGCTATGGAGGTCATTCTAGGGCTTGTTATACGAAAATGAAACACATGAAATAATGAATATGTTTGTCACATAAAATGATAACGTTGTCGTATAATAAAATTGTTACCAAAAAGATTAGAAAAGAAAAGAGCAAAAACATTAAATGGGGGCTGTTTTGGATCAAAGTGGGTGCGTTTGGGTAGGTAAAACATGTGCTTATAATGGTTTTAATAGACCCTAAAGCTGGACAGCATCATATGTCGAATTGTGTGTGTCATAGATCAAGTTTTATAAGTGAAATAATCTGGGTTTTGTTGGAAAAGTCTATTTTATGTCTTAGTTAAGTTTTCCAAGTGGTTTGGTCGAATTGGGAGTTGTCTAAGTCGTACTTTTGAATTTTACAAGATCAAGTGTCAAAGCTGATAAAACGGGTCTCGAAATTTGGTTGGATTGTTTGATTTTCATTTTCAAACCATAAAGAATTGGGAGCTCTCCTTTTACTGGGAGTGACATTTAGGTTATAAATGGAATTCGGGAGTTTTGTGAATTTTTCCAAGGTGTCTAAACAGGTCCAATGAGTGTAAACTTTTAAGGTGTATTTTCGACCACTTTACGGGTAGGTCGGACTTGTGATTTTCCATAGGCCATTTTGCATAGAGATAGAACCCACCAATTTTGGAGACTCTTTTAACTCATATGGGAACCCTGGATTTTACTTGATTTCTTTTGAGCTAAGTAAGTATTTTATAAAAATCGCTAAAGTCTGGTCCAAATATGAGTTTAAGAAAAGGAAAGATAAAACAAGGATATCAATAAGTAAAACACTTACACATGCATAAGAAGCTTATAAATTGAGTATATAAGTAATATATGATATCAATTCGTGTAGATACGTTGAAGGAGATCTGACGTTGCTTCCGGTGTAACTTTCTTGTTTGCTTTGATTTCGTTGCTAAGGTGCGAGATATTCGACCTTATCTCCTAAGGTTTCTCGTGATTCTTATACATCTTTCGATATTAGCTTGTTATGCTTTTACGTTGTACTCTAAGCCTCATGATTAGGGCTTCCATATGACTTTGCTATGAACCCCTTTGATATGAACCTTTGATATGAACCTTTGATATGAACCTTTGATATGAACCTTTGATATGAACCTTTGATATGAAATATGATATGAACCTTTATGATATGAATATGCTTTGACCCTTCGGTTTGATACCCGAGCCAAAATATGTTTCCTAGTCGGAAGGTAACTTGACCGTGTCATTGATGCACCAATGGCATGACTCGGTGTGCACGAGTGATGTTGTACACCGTCCCCATTTTGATTTGATTATGAGCTCACTATATGTATATGATTTGGCCATTATATGTTTTGGGGCGTATGGATGCATCCTAGATTTGATTTGTTTCGAGGATTTGATCGATTGGAGCTTTGTTTGGTGAATGATGTCGGGTGCAATCCGCGTCTTCACATTTCCGGGAGCTAGCTACTCCATTTGTTCTTGAGGTCTCCTCCTATTATGTATGGTATTCCGAGGTCACCCCTCCGAATACAATGGCTACTTATGATATGATATGATATGATATGTTTCTGGGCTCGGGTAGATTTCTGATAACCCTTACACTTTTGATAACCTATATTGTACCTTCTGTATTCCCCAACGCACCATAATCTGTATTACTTGTTTATTACTCAAGACCCTTATATGACTCACTCTACTACCAAGATATATATTACATTGCTTTGATCTGTCACACTCTCATTCCGTTACTTCAGACTATGGTTCCATTTACGTACCGGGTTATTATATGTTTATTGGATTTGGTTATGCTATTCATGTGTTATGTGACTACTGATTACCCTGTTATGATATGATTAACATGCGATTATAAGATTTACCTGTGGTCATCTGATGATATGCTATCTTCTTCGTTTCGTGGTCCTTTTGATTTGTCTGGCAACCATGCTTGTGTGCAATCGATTGTTGATCTGTTTATCTTTTGTACCTCGTTCGATTAAATCTTGTGGACTATGACTATTCGTGGTG
Organism: Chrysanthemum lavandulifolium; assembly: GCA_022545495.1. Lineage (NCBI taxonomy): Eukaryota > Viridiplantae > Streptophyta > Magnoliopsida > Asterales > Asteraceae > Chrysanthemum > Chrysanthemum lavandulifolium. Next base: position 38,947,682 of record CM040238.1, on the reverse strand, counting down.
TCCTTATCGCTTGTTGTTGACCGCCATGTTTGCATTTTTGTTTATACTCTTGTTTGATTTGGTGGATGGTTCAACTTATGAAGTCTAGCTTGTTAACTTGTTTAATTGCCCCGCTATGTATTTAATTCTTTTAAATATAGTGTTCATCTTGTATTCCTACTTGTTACGTGTGATCGCTATGTATTGATTCTTTGTTAGCACTTCCGCTATTATGATCTTGATCATGTCTTCTATTAAGAGTTTTGACTGTATGAATTGCCATGCTCATTGATTAATTAATTGCTTTCGCTTTCTGTAGATATCTGTTTGGTGGTATGTATTTTGATTTCTGAATTGATTGTATGACATATCGTTGTGTGGATGCTATGCCCGCTATGTTTACTTATGTTTCAGTTCTTGTATGTTTGGTTTGTATGTCTTTGGCTTATATGTCATCGATGCTTTGCTTCGCCGCTCTCCGGTTATCTGTTCGTTTTGGATATTTGTATAATTGTGTTCTGCGGGATCCTCTTTGACTCATTACTCTTATTTCGCTACGACTTGTTATCCGTTCCTTTGTTTCATTTGCATTTGATTTTATTTAGCTTTCGTTTTGTTATATCTGCTCTTTGGGCTTTTTAAGCTCACCGCATTTCTTTTCTGCGGCGGGTTTTAGGTTTGAAGATGGGCTTTGATTGGGTGAGAGGTGGATTATCCGAGTGGACTAACCCTAGTTACCTTATTATTTGGACTTGTTTTGGTGGGCTTTTGTTTTGAGATTTCATTTTATTCTAACTATTGGATTTTGTAATTTCTTTGTAAATCTTTGGTTATTATGACTTGGTGCATTATTATTTAAAGATTTCCGCTTGAAGATTTTACTTGTATGTTACGATATGACACGGATGTGACACTTCTACCCTCGTCGGGTTGGGGTGTTACAATTATGGTATCGAGATAAGGTTTCGTCTTGTTGACCTTAGGATTGACTGTGAGGATTGGGTAGACATTAGGCTTCCGTGCATTCGATATATTCGATTCCTTTTGATTGTCATTCGGTTTTGACTTGATAATCTTTTGTCTTCACTCTTTTGGGTCTTCTTTTCTTCACATTTGATTTTATTATTGAGTATTCGCATATCCGTTTGTCGATCGTTAGATGGAGACTACCGTGGAGCCGAAGACGATGGTGCCGAACTGCGTTGCTACATGCTTGGTCCCGTGATGGAGAGGTTCGTGAAGCGAAGGTTACACCGATTGCCGTCTTGTTGGAAACATCGGATCTTCTTTGGAGGAAGTGGAAGAATCAACCAAAGATGCAAAAGCGAAGACAAGATTCAACCGGTGGTGAGAAGGTTCATCTACTTCATATGATTTGGGCGCGACTTGTGTTACTCGATTTGTTTGTCATACGTTTGTGGCGGTTTGATATTTTGTTATGTGATTTTGATCGGCATTACTTTTCTTTGATTCGTTCGAACTCGGTTTGAATCGTGAAGTTTTATCGTTTAGCATTACGGTATATCTCGGTTTTCGTTGGACCGACAAGAATGAGTCATGAGGAACCATTTCATGCAAGTTGGTGGTTTCTCTCCTTTGTGGTATGGTAAGTTGTTTGATGTGTTATATCTTTGTGTGTATATGAATCAGTGCCTTTGGTATGTTGCTTGTTATCTCGTATGTGATATGTTTTGTGTGATTTTGGCTATGTGATTTGTCATGAACCGATGAATATGGTGACAATAAGGGCTTGTTATGTGATGCAAGTATTATGACCTTTGATCAACGTGATAATACCGAGATCATATAATTTGAACTTATTGGAATCATCTGACGTTTTGGGAAATGCAGGGTTGGTACGTGAATGGAATAAGGCTTATATCCATTATTTGACACTACTCATGTTCGTTTGGAATTTTGTACCTCTTTGTGAGATTCTCACCGATATCATTACGTGTAAGATTTGTGCGCTTTGAAACCGTACGAGTATGACTGTATGAAACTATGGATTGCTAAATGCGCCTTAAGCCAGATGCGTCTCTGTGTACCCCTGCGACTTCAATTTTCGAGGACGAAAATTTTCTTTTAGAGGGGAAGAGTTGTAAAACCCTAAAATCTAAATCGCGTGAAATGACAATTTTGCCCTCCAACTAAAAATTTTAAAAACTCGGGAAACACTTCAACATCGTTTAACAAGTATTATCTCATTAATAATATATGCACATTATGGAATAATAAACTTATGTTATAAATTAAATGAACATGAAAGAATTAATCCTAAGTAACTAATTAACATACCAAATGTACACATATTAACTTGGACTACAAAGAGGACTAGATGCATAATAATTAGATAAGAATGGAAGTTAGAATTGGTCCTCTTTCCCCCATGGCCGGCCTCTATTAGGCTCCTCATTCAATTCCTAAATCAATCATATTAATTCCATTTACCAATTCCTCTTCATTTCAAAATACAAGAAAACCCTAAAAGCATTTCTCTCATTCATAAGTGGCGGCCACCTTGTTTTTTTTCTCCATTTTGATCCGAAATTCCAACAATCAAAGGTTCCTTGGAGGCTCGTGATAGTGTATGATCGATTGGTGGACGTGGGAATTGTGTTTGGTTCGAAAAGAAGCTTGGTTGTGTGGTTTAGTTTGTAGCCGTGGGTTTTGGATTGACCAAGGAGGCTTGGTTTTGATTTTTGGTGCTTTGATTCTTGTTCCTTTGTCACGCACACGCCACGAGGGTAACGTATCATCATCTCACGTCTCTTCCTTTGTGTTTTCTTATTTAATTCGTGGCTATGGAGGTCATTCTAGGGCTTGTTATACGAAAATGAAACACATGAAATAATGAATATGTTTGTCACATAAAATGATAACGTTGTCGTATAATAAAATTGTTACCAAAAAGATTAGAAAAGAAAAGAGCAAAAACATTGAATGGGGGCTGTTTTGGATCAAAGTGGGTGCGTTTGGGTAGGTAAAACATGTGCTTATAATGGTTTTAATAGACCCTAAAACTGGACAGCATCATATGTCGAATTTGTGTGTGTCATAGATCAAGTTTTATAAGTGAAATAATCTGGGTTTTTGTTGGAAAAGTCTATTTTATGTCTTAGTTAAGTTTTCCAAGTGGTTTGGTCGAATTGGGAGTTGTCTAAGTCGTACTTTTGAATTTTACAAGATCAAGTGTCAAAGCTGATAAAACGGGTCTGAAATTTGGTTGGATTGTTTGATTTTTCATTTTCAAACCATAAAGAATTGGGAGCTCTCCTTTTACAGGAGTGACATTTAGGTTATAAATGGAATTCTGGGAGTTTTGGGAATTTTTCCAAGGTGTCTAAACAGGTCCAATGAGTGTAAACTTTTAAGGTGTATTTTCTGACCACTTTCTGGGTAGGTCTGGACTTGTGATTTTCCATAGGCCATTTTGCATAGAGATAGAACCCACCAATTTTTGGAGACTCTTTTAACTCATATGGTAACCCCTGGGATTTTACTTGATTTCTTTTGAGCTAAGTAAGTATTTTATAAAAATCGCTAAAGTCTGGTCCAAATATGAGTTTAAGAAAAGGAAAGATAAAACAAGGATATCAATAAGTAAAACACTTACACATGCATAAGAAGCTTATAAATTGAGTATATAAGTAATATATGATATCAATTCGTGTAGATACGTTGAAGGAGATACGACGTTGCTTCTCGGTTTAACTTTCTTGTTTTCTTTGATTTCGTTGCTAAAGGCAGATATTCGACCTTATCTCCTAAGGTTTCTCGTGATTCTTATACATCTTTCGATATTAGCTTTGTTATGCTTTTACGTTGTACTCTAAGCCTCTATGTTTCCTTTGATTGATTAGGGCTTCCATATGACTTTGATATGAACCTTCCGATTATGATATGAACCTTTGATATGAACCTTTGATATGAAACTTTGATATGAAATATGATATGAACCTTTATGATATGAATATGATTTGACCCATCGGATTGATACCGAGCCAAATATGTTTCCTAGTCGGAAGGTAACCTCACCGTGTCATTGATGCACCAATGGCATGACTCCAGTGTGCACAGTGATGTTGTACACCGTCCCCATTTTGATTTGATTATGAGCTCACTATATGTATATGATTTGGCCATTATATGTTTTGGGGGCGTATGGATGCATCCTAGATTTGATTTGTTTCGAGGATTTGATCGATTGGAGCTTTGTTTGGTGAATGATGTCGGGTGCAATCCGCGTCTTCACATTTCGGGAGCTAGCTACTCCATTTGTTACCGAGGTCTCCTCCTATTATGTATGGTATTCCGAGGTCACCCTCCGAATACAATGGCTACTTATGATATGATATGATATGATATGTTTACGGGCTCGGGTAGATTTTGATAACCCTTACACTTTTGATAACCTATATTGTACCTTCATATTCCCCAACGCACCATAATCTGACACTTGTTTATTACTCAAGACCCTTATATGACTCACTCTACTACCAAGATATATATTACATTGCTTTGATCATCACACTCTCATTCCGTTACTTGGACTATGGTTCCATTCACGTCGGGTTATTATATGTTTATTGGATTTGGTTATGCTATTCATGTGTTATGTGACTCACCGATTACCTGTTATGATATGATTAACATGCGATTATAAGATTTACCCGTGGTCATCGATGATATGCTATCTTCTTGCTACGTGGTCCTTTTGATTTGTCGGCAACCATGCTTGTGTGCAATCGATTGTTGATCTGTTTATCTTTTGTACCTCGTTCGATTAAATCTTGTGGACTATGACTATTCGTGGTGTCCTTATCGCTTGTTGTTGACCGCCATGTTTGCATTTGCATTTATGCTCTTGTTTGATTTGGTGGATGGTTCAACTTATGACGTCTAGCTTGTTAACTTGTTTAATTGCCTGCTATGTATTTAATTCTTTTAAATATAGTGTTCATACTGTATTCCTACTTGTTACGTGTGACTGCTATGTATTGATTCTTTGTTAGCACTTCCGCTATTATGATCTTGATCATGTCTTCTATTAAGAGTTTTGACACATGTGAATTGCCATGCTCATCGATTAATTGATTGCTTCCGCTTTCTGTAGATATCTGTTTGGCTGGTATGTATTTTGATTTCCTGAATTGATTGTATGACATATACGTTGTGTGGATGCTATGCCTGCTATGTTTACTTATGTTTCAGTTCTTGTATGTCTGGTTTGTATGTGCTGGCTTATATGTCATCGATGCTTTGCTTCGCTTCGCTCTCCTGGTTATCTGTTCGTTTTGGATATATGTATAATTGTGTTCTGCAGGATCCTCTTTGACTCATTACTCTCATTTCTCTACCACTTGTTATCCGTTCCTTTGTTTCATTTGCATTTCAGATTTTATTTAGCTTTCGTTTTGTTATATCATTCCTTTGGGCTTTTTAAGCTCACCGTATTTCTTTTCTGCGGCGGGTTTTAGGTTTGAAGATGGGCTTTGATTGGGTGAGAGGTGGATTATCCGAGTGGACTAACCCTAGTTACCTTATTATTTGGACTTGTTTTGGCGGACTTTTGTTTTGAGATTTCATTTTATTCTAACTATTGGATTTTGTAATTTCCTTGTAAATCTTTGGTTATTATGACTTGGTGCATTATTATTTAAAGATTCCCGCTTGAAGATTTTACTTGTATGTTCTGATATGACACCAGACTGTGACACTTCTACCCTTGTCGGGTTGGGGTGTTACATCCTAGTCGGTTTACAATTTGTATTCTTGTACGACAAGTAATCTAAACATAGAATATAATACTTTCCATAAACGAATATAACAGTTCTTTGTTCTTTCAGTACTTTAACTTCATAGTGCAATGCTTTGACTTTGTATTTAGCAAGACTTTGACTCTTTGACTTCTTCCAAGTGCTGCGGTTCTGATGCTTTCATATCTTGACACTTTCATATCCCAACAATCCTCCCTAACTTGAATTCTACTTGCTTGACTTCAAGTTCCTTTATGAATATGTATTTAATAACTTCATATTTTAAAAGCGGATTGTTTCTTAGTCTTTAGATTGTATCTCTGTAGTATCGTGCTTGTCAAAGTATCTCTTAGAATTATTCTTTTCACAACAACATCCAAGAAGCTCCATCTTTTCGACAACACAACAACATATGACAAATTGTACATTAATTAGGTTTAAGTTGCATACTATTCTCATCACTTCCAAGTGAATCATTGAAAATTTAATGGATTTGATCTCTTTACCAAAGCCATTATCTCGGAGTAGCCAAATGTTTTGGTGTGTAAGACCATTGTACATTGATAACCATATGATTTTAGCAAACCACCACTATCAACAGATTTGATTTGTCTTTACCAAAAGTCGTACCCTTACGGACTAGTTAGTTCTTCTATCTAATGGTGAACTAATTACCAATAATGGTTTTTCCACGCCTTTACCACAAGCCATTTTCTTGTGGGCTAGCCAACTCTTCACATTCTTGATATGGTGAGTTGATTACCATCCAACTTATTAGCAAGTTGTCAACTAAAAGCAGTTTGATATATCTTTACGAGCCGTTTGCTCATGGATTAGTCAATCCTTTTGTAACCATGGTGGATTGATAACCTATTGATGTTATCATCACAAAACCATTTATTCATCCTTTATTTCAAAATATTTATTAAATAACAAAGGTTTCTTCTAAAATTCATTTAACTAGTTTATTTACGCAAGCAATGCTTTGATGAAATCTTGTCGATCAACGATACTTTGAATAAAAATCTTGATTTATCAAAAGTATTTATTCAAATAAAATTCATACCGGTTATTGATCATCTTGACAATGGTAGTCCGGTTTATAAACAAGTTGATAACCATGCAAGCGGTTTCATTATCCTCTTCCACTTCCAATCCATGCTCTAGCATTCTTCTCATAAGCTCATTGTGAGAAGATATCTTCTTCTCGCAAACATGTGTATCATTGTTCCATTTTCCGACTCTAAAACATGAACTCCAGACTCTTCAAAGAATCTCCAGCAAACAATTTCCCAGCTTTCTTGATTCTTCCAAATATCATCAGTGCTCTCTTCTTCAGTTTCCCATATAGTTATGAGATCACCATGTAAAACTAAACCAATCCCTTCTAATGGATTATTTTCAAAGTAAGCCTTCACCACATGATATAAGTAGAATAGGTCTACTCTATCTATAATGTGCAGTAAATCCCATAGCCTTTTGAAAACTTTGAAGCTTTCATCTTCTTTATGAAAAATCATGTAATCTCCATCCTTGGATTTCACAACTTCAAAAACACTAATCTTTGATATGTTCATCTTCATGTCATCATCTTCCTTTGTATAATCAAAATCTACCACTCGAGATAATTTCTTAATTCATCACTAGTCTCGGATCTTAATTCAACTTTTCTTTCTTTGAGAACCGAACATCGTAACCCGGTTTTCCTTTTATTTTCAAACTCTTCTTTCTTTCGACTTGGTCAAGTAGCTTCTTCTCTAAAGTCTTTAATGCGCAACATCTTTCTTATAATCCTCCCTAGCGACATCATATAATCTTTTCATCTCAAAATAATTAAACTTACGCAATCCTTTATACCATTGACTTTTCAGATAAGCCATCATAGCTTCTTGAGCTTCACGATCTTTTCTATCTTTAGCATTTAACTCTTCTTGAACTTTTCTAGCTACAACTTCATTTCTAGCAACTTCAATTGCTCTAAGTTACGCTAAAGTTAATTTCTTTTCTTAGTTTCAACGAACACCTTTTCTTTATCCTTAGGATCAATTGCGAGTTGAGAAGTTCTTTGTTGTTCTTCTTCTTGTACATCTCTAATAGTAACACCACCTCTAGGTTGTGACAAATCTCCTAAAATTGTAGCAATGAATTCATCATTACTTACGAATGAATAGGTTTGAATGTAGCTTCCTCCTCTTCTTGTATATGAGTTGTAGAAGGACCAACTTCTTCTTCAAAATTCAATACTCTTGGTGTTATTACCTCTTGCCTAGAAGTATCTTGAAAAGCAACACTTTGATGTTCGATACCTTGATCATCGATTACCTTGAACTTGAACTTGTTCTTCTTGTTCCTCGAGATTCGAAATAATCTTTTCTTGATACCTTGAGTTCTTTCTTCTTCGTAACATCTTCTTTCAAATTTTCTTTTCTAAATTCCTCCCAAGTTGATGAGAAGATGGTTTAGAAACCTGTTTGACTTTTGAAGTCTTCTTAAATTTCCTTCTGCGCTTGTTTTCTTTCTTAAAAATTCTTCTGTAGAAACTAAGTATACACAAATATCCTCCCCTCAAACAATGCATAGGACTATACTAACACCTTATAGTCCTCCCCTCAAATGCAGCTTACTAACTAATATACTCCAAAACACCTGACAAAAAATCTTTGTCTCCTGTCATGCTAACAGAACAACCACTATCAACAATAAAATGATCTTTAAGCTCCTCTTCTTGGTTGCCCTGTCTAATAAGATGAAAAAGTTAGTTGCTTTGAGGAACCCAAGCCATTACTGACTTGTGTTCCCTTGTGGGGTGACATACTTACATACGTAAGTATGTAGTCTCCAACGCTTTTTAAAGCATGATCGAAGATTATCTTTTGATTCAAAACTTGTGGATTTTCAACAAAACTTTCTTTTACAAAGTTATTCTCTTTTCTTGTATCACAAAACATCGATTCACTTTTTGTTGAAAGTCTTGTGTGTCCCTCAGTAGTACCTTCCTTCTTAACCCATTTCGGTTTAACACGTGGTTCCTGTGATCTAGATCCCTATGTGAATTGTAATACCTTCTAGGTTGATAGTGAGATCTCCTAGAATTTCTATTCAAGTAGTGTGATCGATTACCTTGTTTACGAAAGCGATACTTTGGAAAGTCTTGTGAGATCTTGAAGGTTTTGAAAAGGTCTTCTCGATGTGGGTATCTATGATCCGGTGTGAAGTTTCGTGATTAACCCTATTTGAATTATTCCAAACCTGGTTTATGCTCTCTAGGTGTGTGGTTGATGATATGTTCTTTGGAAATTTGCTAAGATATTACGAGTGTCGATCACAATCTTTGATTAAGTGATTAGGACTATAACACACAAAACACGCTTTTTGACCCATATGTCCAAAGTGATTTCTTCTATGTCTATGCCCAAAATTATTTTCCTTCTTGGTGAATGATAAAACTGTTTTGACCAAAGTTATCCCCAAAAGGTTTAGCGATCTTGTTTTGAAAATGTTTTGCGAAGAGTATGCTTGTTGAGCGATACTTTGTTTTAAAGGTCTCGCTTGATTTTGAACATTATTTTCAATGACTTCTTTGGGTTTTCAGACCTAGATTGAGCAACAAGCTTCTTCTTAAACTCTAGACTATCTACTCCAAAGCGAGAAACATCGGGCCTAGAGGGTTGATGACTAATGGGATGAGAACGACATGACAACCATTATCTTTCTTATACTCGGGAGGTGGTTCACTTATTGAGCCCTCATTACTAGATGTATCTACATAGTTAATGAGTTCATCATCACTAGTGGTTATGTCCTCAAAATCACCATCATCCCGATCACTAGGTTGGTTTTCATCTATGTTACTAAAATCCATTCCAAATCCTAAGCCTGTTCTAATGTAAGCCCTTCTCCTTTTTCAACATAAGCAACATGGGACAAGCGGACTCTCCCCAAGCGACAAACTTAGCTAACAATTCATCTCTTTCCTTAGTCAATTTCTCAATTTCAGCAATTTTACGGTTTAGTTTCCATTCACTAAGTTTTAAGCGATCATCCTGTTGTTCATATTTTTCACCAAGCCATTTCATTATTTTCATGAGTTAATATTTTGGCTTCCATAGACTCTAAAGTGATTTTATAACTTGCTACCTCGGACCTAGCCCTAACACAATTATCTCTTTCTATCACATAATGTTAAGTAATTTTAGATAAAACTCATAACAGTTTGAGCATACCTCGAGATAGGAGACCGAGTTGGTGAAGTAGCCACCATAGCAAGAAGAACAATTATCATCTTCACTTTCTTTGCTCCAATCAAATCCTCCAAAGCCATCATTAGATTCCAAAGCGGCATGTTCGAGTTCTTCTTCAAAAGCGAGTGCTCGGTCAATGCTTCCACAGTGTCTTCTATGCATCTTCCATTGCTACCATACTGAGAAGTCACCGGTTAATCATCAAATTCTTCACTCCGGTCAACTTCGATAACTTCTCTTGAGCAACCAAAGCCTTTGTTTGATTATTGGAATTTCTTTGAGCTCAAGTTTTGGCTTCTCGGATGTTTTGTTTGCTTGATACTTAGCAAATCTGCACTCCTTTGCAAAGTGACCGTCTTTTGACAATTGAAGCATTCAATTTGAGATTTGTCAAAAGTTATTCCTTGTTTTGGTTTGAAATCAATACTTTTTCCTGTTTTCTTCATGTACTTTTGATCCTTGCGGTGATCATAGCAACTTGCCACGATATCAATTTCTTCAAGTGCATCTTCTTCAATCATGCTAGATCCTCTTCATAAGTGACGGGTAAACTTGCTTGTTGTGCAAAGAAGGAGCACACAACTTCATCCGAGTGCAAAGTGGTAGATGGTGGGGCTCTTGAACATATGAAGGGGATTGTAAAGCAGTGCTTTGAGAAACAGACTTTGAGGAGAAGTAGTACTTTTGGAAATCTTGCTCTTCTTTTCGATGATAGAAAAGCAATCTTGTGAGATTTGGAATTTGGTTGACCACTCATCTCATGTTCACACACCTTGATTGATGATAGAGATCATCAAAGTCCATAACATCCAATCCTTGTTGTCCTCGATCATTGTAGCAATCACATGCCATGTAGATGGCAAGCTCCTTAGAAACTTCAAATTAGCATCCTCAATCGACACTTACGCCTTGTATAATTCCAACATGTTGAGGAGATTTTGAAACCTATCATATCGACATCAAGATTCTCTCTTTCACCAACTGTGAAAGTTTCAAATTGTTGCTTGACAAATTTACATGCATCTTCTTAGAGGCTTCATTCCTCCAAATCTAGTCTTGAGAGCGCCCGAGTCGCTTAGCATCTTTAGCATCATGAAATTTGAGAAGATGACCATCCGGAATGGCGATAAGAGAATGTTTAGTGCCTTTTCTTGATTCCTTAGGGTTCTTCTTGGTAAGACCGCTTTGGTGCGATTGGTTGTCGAGAATATTAATGGGTTCGTAACTACTTCATTCCCATTCACAATTACATTCCATAGAGCATGGTGCAGAATGGCAATATCTTGCCTCATCTTCATGCACCGAGATCATATTCTCCGTCTTGATTATTGGAATTCGAGTGAGGTGATTGAGGGTGGTGGAGCGACTTGATCGACATCTTGAATATTGTTGAAGTAGAATTTCTTCCTAGTCGAGTTTCCACACAAGCTCGATACCACTTGTTGGATCGATATACTTTAATCAAACTAACTTAACTAGCTTGTTAAGGTTTAATAACCTCGGATAAATCCTAAGTTATTAACAAAGAAACACCGAGCAATCTTTATCAAGTGCGCGAATTTACTTAACTAAGCTAAGAAGAATAACTTTTATTATAAACTCTAAATCGCTTATTATCGGATACTCTAATACAACTCTAAGATAATCGAACTTCTCTAAAACACTAATTGTAAACTCTAAAACTCTTTTGGAATCGTACCTCTAATGCCAATCTAGGAGTCCTTTTATAGGCTCAAGGATATCCTAGTCGGTTTACAATTTGTATTCTTGTACGACAAGTAATCTAAACATAGAATATAATACTTTCCATAAACGAATATAATGAGTTCTTTGTTCTTGCAAGTACTTTGACTTCATAGTGCAAGACTTTGACTTTGTCTTTAGCGATGACTTTGACTCTTTGACTTCTTCCAAGATGCTGCGGTTACAAGATACTTTCATATCTTGACACTTTCATATCCCAACAGTTGTAGGTGCTGATGTAATAGTAGCTTTGACTTCTTCTAACATTCTTCTTTCTTGTGAGAAGAAGTGCCTTGATTCGAACAATCTCCCCAGTGTAGGGAAATTGTTTCCTTTGAAGTATTCTGCTTTGACGTCTTCATTATCTTTGTTCTTTGTGGTGGTAGTGATAGTATGTTGTGGTTATCTGCATCAGGTCTGCTTCATTGCTCCAGTGTCTCCACGTCTTTCTTCAACATGCTCACACGCTCTTTAATGTTGGATTTCATTACTGATGTAGTTCTCTTAGTCTTTAAACTTTGTAGATTCTTTGACTTTTACGAAGAATCATTCTGACTTTGTGTTGCCTTTTGAGAGAACTTCAATTAGTGTTGTTGTTGGTATGAGCATGTGAAGAATCTGCACGATCTTTTCCACCCGCGAGCATCTCACAAAGGTCATTCCGGGCTGGATTCCCACAAGTGAGATAACGCGATGTGCCAAGTACACCTACGGTTCGGTGAGAGTTGAGGTACTTTGAAGCATCACCCAACGTGAGACCGTTTGAGACACACTAAGCTTAACCTACAAGGAGTTACCAAGTGACTGCTGTCGGTCTTGTTTGATGTTGACCCTGGCAGGAGTTTCCATTCAATCATAGAGGATCACAGTTGTGAACCCCTCATAAATGTTCTCGACAGATTGCTAAGATCTATGAAGGACACTATTAGGTCACTAGATTTACAACACAAGCTTACTAGAAAGAGATAGAGAGGCGATTGAACAAGATTCACACACACACACACGATATAATAATGACGGTAACGCGTAGAGTGTAATGAAGAGAATAACTTGAACAACCAACCCTCAAGTGAGGGTTATTACATAGTATTTATAGGCAAGGAGCTAGGGCAACACTCCTACTCCTTCCCTTTTCCTTATTGGACATGGGCCTAAGCTTATGGGCCTTCTACATAAGCTTGACCTTAAACAAACATAAAGGCCATAATAAGCTACCTATTACATATGAGTAACAAACACTTGAATTAAGGTTTAGGAGTGATTCCAAAATCTCCCCTCAAGTGTTGGTGATGAAAAACAGTGAAGGCGTTGATGTAATAGTAGCTTTGACGTCTTCGACATTCTTCTTTCTTGTGAGAAGAATTGCCTTGATTCGAGCAATCTCCCGGTGTAGAGATAGTTTTCTTTGAGCAGTTATGCTTTGACGTCATCTTTAACTTTGTTCTTAGATCATTTTTCTTTGTGATGAACGTGATAGTATGTTGTTTATCGCATCAAGTCCGCCTCAGTGCGCTTCACCGCTAAGTGTCTCCACGTCATTCTTCAACATGCTCACGGCTCTTTGGCGTTGGAATTCGATCTCGATGAAGTTCTTTAAGTCTTTAACTTTGTAGATTCTTTGATTTGACGAAGAATCATTACATTGTTGTGTTGCTTTTGGATAGAACTTCCATCGGTGATGATGTTGGCGTGAGCATGAGAAGAATCGCACGATCATCCCGCTCCGGAGCTTCCATAAGAAAACATTTAAAACGGTTAGTAATAAGCGGATTCCGACACTTACAAGTTTGAACTTCGAGAGTGTTAAAGATAGTGTGAAAACACAACTCTAATTCTCACAAAGGCCGTTCACAGGCTGAGTCCCATAAGTGAGATAACGCGATGTACCAAGTACATCTGATTCGAGATGAGTCACGAGGTACAATCAAGCATCACCTCACGACGTAGACCGTTTGAGACACACTAAAAGCGTAATCCACGGGAGTTACCCAAGTGACCCGCCGTCGGTACGTTTAATGTTGACCCGGCAGAGTTTCCATTCAATCAGCGAGGATCACGGTTGTGAACATCTCATGAATGTTCTCGTGCATTTCTAAGATCCGTGAAGGACTCGATAACGTACCAACGATGTTCTTATTGTTGAACATCAAGTGATGAAATGTCAAGTGTACCTAAGAGATCTTTTGATGAATCTCGTGGCTCTAGACTCAATAGTGCGTTTTGGTTTTCCTGGCGGAGACTAGGAGATGGTCTCCTTCTT
>CM040238.1:38843855-38933600 GCA_022545495.1 Chrysanthemum lavandulifolium | reverse complement strand
AACACCATCTGGAAAGAAATACATATTCTTGTTAGTAGATGACTACTCAAGATGTTAGGAATCGAAATTCCATAAGTAAAAGAGTCGGTCACCCCAAGTATTATCTAGCAAAAGCTAGCTCACAGACTTGTCTCTATTTATGTTAGTTATTAAATTAGTAGTAGCGTAGATTAGTATAGTGCAACACCGTGGAGGAAGGACGGGTCTTTACCCATTGTATCCACGATCCACGAGCCGTCGGAGGTCGTTTTATCAGTAACCTATAAATACCCTCTACCTTGCAAGGTAGAGGGTTGGATGTTCTTTTAGTAATCTAATATTCCACAAGTTTCTCTTACTAGAATATCCCACTTTCTCTCTCTCTAAAATCATCTATGTGCTTAGTGTGTTAACATTATGTTATGTAAGTGAAATCCAATATCCTACAATTGGTATCAAGAGCCATGGTTAGATCATATCTTGCACATCTTTGGATTTCTAGTGGTTTTTAGGTGGTTTTTGAGTTTGAAAAAGTTTAGTGGTTTGTGCATCATTTGGTTGATTTCTTGTGTTAAAGCTTGGATTTTGTTTGTACTTTTATGTTTAGAATCATCATAAGTGTTTAGGTTTTCATTTGGTAAGCTTGAATCATCTTGGTTGGGTTGTTTTGGATTGAAAAGTGATGTTTATGTTGTTTTTCTTGCTAGCGACTTGACATACTGATTTGTTTCTTCAGAGCGACTTGCTTTACAATTCATAGCGAGTTGCGGTTTTTGAAGCTAGCGACTTAGACCTAGCGACTTCTGATACAAGTAGTGGACTCTCCACCACGGGTGGCGACAGTGTTAGCGACTTGGTCGAGAGCGAGTTGCTATTTAGCGACTTGAATCTTTAACGACTTGATTAGCGAATTCTTTGCCAAATTTTTGCTAGCGACTAGAGGATTAGCGACTTGTACTTAGCGACTTGGCTGCTGATTTAGCGACTTGGGAATATAGCGATTTAATTGCTAGCGAGTTGGTTCAAAATCTCTAGCGACTTGGGGGTTAGCAATTTGATACTAACATCTTAGATACTTGGTATTTTGCTACTGGGATTTCCAATAACTTGGGGAGTACTTCAAAGTAACACAATGACAGTCATCACTGATCCTTTAATCATCAAAGTACTTGCTCTCTATGACACAGCACAGAATAGTGAAACAGAATGCTTCCCTGAATGCTCGACATTTAATGATTCAGCATCGATTAATCAAAACAACTCAAATGACTCACTCTTAATGTTTACAAATGATGCTAAGAATATGGAATGCACCAGTGAGTAGGGGTGAGCAAAACAAACCGGAAAACCGAAACCGAACCGAAACCGAAAAAACCGAACCGAAAAAACTGATGAAACTAAAACCGTTGGTTCGGTTTTACTTTTCAAAACCGAAAATACGGTTCGGTTTCGGTTTCGTCAAAACAAACCATAAAACCGAACCGAACCGAATCGGTTTTATTATATAAGAATATCTAATTAATATAATATGATAAATAACTAAATAAATCAAATTTGTAAATTCATATTCATTTTGTGAGTGGATTTATAATATATTTATCTTAACGTTTGTATTTATATGTCTGTTTGTCGTGTCGCGTGTTTTGTGTGAATATATCAATAAGTATTCGATAATAATTATACTACGTGTATGTTCACTTGTATGTGTATGTCTCATTTATATGTTTGTAATTGTAGAATTATGCAATAAACATTATTATGCTTATATTGAAAAAAAGTAAAAAAGAATTAACTAATTTTGTACGTAAAACAAGTTTGTTTCTATAATTTGGCCATACCCAAATATTAACGGTTAGAAACCGGAAAAACCGAAAAACCGAACCGTAACCGATAACAAACCGAAAAAACCGAACCGCTAAAACCGAGCAGTTACGGTTTTGGGTTCTACAAAACCGAACATTGTGGTTCGGTTTCGGTTTTAGCCAAAACCGACCCAAACCGAACCATGCACACCCCTACCGGTGAGCCCTTTCAACATCTCGATCGACTTCTCAAACCATCGTTATCTACAACTATGGATCGAACAAGTTGTGCCATCCTTCGTCGAGGATTTTCCCTTTGTGACAAGAACTGTTTTACTTAACTTAGAACGATCGAGGTTTCAAATTACCAAAGAAAAGTTCTCAACCGATGATTTCGTGCCGCTCTTCAAACTATCTTCAATCAATTTCACCACTTATCCGGAAGAATATTCCTCGATTTTGATGATATCATGACCGGAATATCATTCAAGAAACACACGGAATGGAAATTCATGAGTTCGAAACTCATTTATTCAACTTATGGGTAATATGGAAACATACATCAAGGAAGCGCAAAGAGAATAACAAGTTGAATGCATTGAATGAGTACCAAGAGATACCATGGAGCAATTGTGACAAGTCATGCAATATTCCAGTTGAACGTTGAATGACACCGATTGCGTAATCTCGGTTGTAATGGAAAAGGATGAAGACAACGACGCGATCTCAAATACTGTGAGTCGGAAAAGGTATCGATCGATAAGGTACACTTAAGCGATCACATAAATTCTCATGAAAAGGTACATGACTCTTACTCGAACATAATCGATCTTGGTTGTGCACGAATCTAATGCAAATAACATGATTGAAAAAAGGGTATATAATGAGCTTTCAAACAAGTTTTCAATTCTTGAAAAGCATTGTATCTCACCGCAAATTGAAATACAACAAAAGGATGAAATGTTTTATGCAAAAAACCTTGTACTAATCGGGAACTTCGAATTTGAGAATTTTTGAAATTAATCGGTTAAAATCCAGATTCGGGACAAAGATTCGACCATTAGTAATCAAATTACTTCTTTCGGAAGTTCGGAAATATATTTGTCATGAGATGAGTGATATACTAGAATCTAGAAATTCGAACTAGCTCTATGTGTGTCCAACCTACTAAGAGAAAATGAGCATTTAAGAAAGAACCTTGAGGAAACAAACTCTAAGTTAGTCAATCAATCTAACCTCTTGATGAAAGACATTGATGACCTCAAAGCCCAAATTCAGGATAAGAGCTTCAATATTGTTGCCCTAAAAAATGAGCTTAGGAAGTCTGTTGGAAATAGGATGAACACTAAGTTTGCAAAACCTTCAACTTTGGGAAAGTCAAATGTTCAGAACCACTCGAAGCGAGCAGTTATTAAACAACCTAATGCCTTTAGGTCGAAAGAGTTAAACCATTGAAATGTAAGCTTACCTCCCAAGTTGATAATATGTCTATTTTGTCAAAACCAGTCACTTCATTGCCTAGTTCAGATATGATGAATCTCAAACCTCAGAATTATGTTCAATACTCTCAGATCAGAAATGCAATAAGTATAACTAGCTCTCATGCAAAACATCATTTGACTGATCAACCCCCTAAGAAATACTCTGATCACAAAAGGACAAATAGTCAAAACAAGGCTATGCACTCGTTTAGTTCAACTAACAGTGGTTTCAAATGGATTCCCACTGGCATATTTTTTAAGTTTACGGGACTTAAACGAACGTACATTCCTAGATCATGCCTCACGTGGATTCCCACAGGAAAACTCTTCAAGAATGTAGAACCTAATAGGATCCCCATTAATGATACGTCTGTGTTATACTGTGATGCATCCAAATGTGAGATTAAACATGTCACTAACCCTTCTATGTGCAATTCTACATGTGCTTCCAAGACAATGTGCTCTCGCTTTTTCAAGTACAATGCTCAACTCAATCAGAACTTCATGACTTGGTTCCCATCGAATGAACATAGCTCATTCGGGGAGCTATAGCTTGCGTAATTGATGTACCTCTTACTTTGACTCCTATTCATCTTGAATCGGGACTCACTCTTTTATATTTGTGTATAAATCAAGTTTAAAAAAAAAAAAAAAAAAAAAAAAAAAATCTCAATTTTATCATTTTATATACCTTTATATATTTCATTCTTTTAAATTCACAATTTTATCATTTTCCTCAATCTAATAAAGAATACATTCTTTGTTATCGATAACATCTACGGTCCTAGAAATGTCATTCAATAATGGCACGGGATCATAGATGAAGTTCGAACAAATGATATATTCTTGTTTTATAACGGTAAGGTTAATTCAATCAATGGTTTGTGGTGGCATTGATTGAGGGGAGATATTTCAAGTTATCTTGATTATATATGCGCATGATGTTAGTTATGGTTTGTGTTCAAAGGCGTCGTTATTGTTTATCCATTATGTTAGTGTGATTATCTTATTATGATTCTTGTTATGCCATCTGTGCGGTTTACAATCGATAAGTTCATATAACTAATGTGTCTGTAATACATAATGTGACAAGAGAGCAACTTACTTTGTAATGCCTTAGCAACTTGGTTAGAGACTTGCTTTGAAAAGTCTTAGCGACTTATTATAACTCTAGGATAGCGAGTTGCAATTCTCTCACATAACTACAAGGACTAAATGTGACCACCTGGCTTTCTTACTTAAACCCTCCCTTTAAGTTAGCGACTTGCCTTTTTATATTTCAAACTTTCAAAAATAATCTTCTCTTTCTCTCTCGATTCCTCTTAGCGACTTAACTGTGGTATGATTCTAATCTCTCATTAAGTGTTTTTCACATACGCGTTTGTGTTGGGTTTCTAACTCGTCCTTTTAACCAGATCCCTACGAGCTCGTGAATCGTGACATTTGATTCCCACCTAGGTTCGAATTATCATGTAATCGTGTTTTGTTGTAATAATGATGTTGCAAGTGTATTAATTGTTTGGTATAACTGATCTTGAGTGTTTGATAATGTGTTTCCATGATTGGTGGTTTGGGTCGATTATTTGTTGAGATGATAATTGTTCTTGTTAGCGAATTAGGTATTGTTCTTGATAGCGTTTTAGCTTATCTCATTCATCATGGCGAGTTAGAGCTATTAAGTCGCTCAAGATAGTGACTAAGGTGTGTTGGTCTGGGTTGATTATCGGTTGCGATAAATTGTTCTTGATGGCGACTTAACACTGTTCTTGGTAGCGAGTTAGTTTAAATGTTCATCGTAGCGAGTTAGTACTCAACTTAGCGATTAAGCTGCTGTGGCGACTTAGTGAATTACTTTCTAGCGACTTGGGTAGCGACTTAGTTGTATCGTTATTATCAGCGACTTGTCTTTACAAGTTAGCGAATTAGCAACGTCAGCGACTTAGTAAACAGATTTGTAGCGACTTGGTTATGTTACTGTTCATGGCGACTTGTCTTTACAAGTTAGCGAATTAGCTAATATAGCGACTTAGAGAGCAAAACTGGTAGCGACTTGACTGTGGTACTGGTGATGGCGACTTGTCTTTACAAGTTAGCGACATAGTTCACTTTCATGTAGCGAATTAGTTCAGTTTGGCAGCTTGACCATTTGTGACTTGAGACTTGTTTGGTGGGTTTTTCTTCTCAGGGTCTAGGGTTATTAAAAGGTTTAAAAGCAATTTGCTAGGATAATCTCATGCTTACAATCTTGTTTCAGGATTTCCTGTAACAACTTGTATTGTCAACTTACTCTTTGTAACCTGCTATAACATGTTGTTTAGGCAAGTTGTTCTTGAACTCCTTTGTGGCTATTCAATGTTACATCTTGTTTCATTCAATCTGCTATATCACTTCTACATTTGTATCTTGGCTCATGACATTATTTCTTTGCAAATGTGCGTTCTAACCTTTTAATTCCTTAACAACTCGTCTCGTGAAAACTGTATCAAATGGTGTCTTTATCCTTTATGTCTCACTTTGTCTCTCATTCTATCTCCATACGCCTATGGAACCCATGTCGTGCTTACGAGTCTTGTATGTTCATAACATAAGGGTGTATTCAATGTTGTCTCACTAATCATTTATTATCTAACTCGCTCCCATTCATTACTGTTGATTGTATGTATACTCAGATCATCAATGGCAAGTTCAATCCCTGATAAGAACGTTATCCCTTCGGCATCCAAAGTTCTCTCTGACGATGAAATCCTTCCTAGGAGTCAATGGGCTGATATTGGAAAGAGTAATTGTTATGTGGACCTACAAAAGCTACAAAAAAAATCCTATACTCAAAGTATCCATTGATATCCTCAAGAACACAAACTTCTTCGGTGCCATTACCAAGCAATGCTCAATTCCCACCATTTACATTCAACAATTCGAACACCATTCAATGGGACAAAATCACACTCAATACTCTTGCAAACCGGATGATAGGGAGTTCACGATTGATTGACCATTCTTAGCAAGGCTCTTGGAATCACCCATGTAACCCCAACCTTCGTCATCGAATCTCCACCAGTGTCGACGATCTAATTGTCTTTCTAATTGGTTTGGGTTATCGAGCGACATCTTAAGGGCTTCCGACATCATCATCGGACACATGTATCAACCACGAGAGCTATTACAACTATTCTCAACTTGTGCTTATCGGCAAAACATCGGGGTTCGATAAAGTGAGAATTCCATCTTGCAAATCCTATGGGAATTGTCAATAGGGTTGATGTGAATGTCTCGGATCGTATTTGGGAAGAATTTTCTTTATCAATGCACACATTCATATCGATAGAACAAATTTCGAGAACAAAGCTCAAGGCGAAAGAAAGCAGAACAAGCTTGTGATTCCTAGCATCGATTTTCAAAGCTTGTTATTCAAGATTGCAACAAACTCACAACTTCAATCCTAGGATTGAATCAACTCTACATAAAGCGTAAGATGAATTTGTTTTAGGAAACACGAAATATGTTCCTAGAGGTATGGATAATGAAATATTTGGATTGCCAATTCCTGATATTCTACTCACAGAAGATATCAAGAAGAAGGACTACTTCAAACAATACAAGAAAAGAGCTACCAGTTCCACTGCTGATGTCACACACCCTCCTCCACAACCCAATGCTCCCAAGTCCACTTGACCTCACAAGCATCCTATGCCTCTTCCTAAAAAGAGACTTGAAAGGTCACAACATTCGGACACCGCATCCAAGAAGCGAAAGTAAAAAGGAAGAAAGTGGAAAAGGAAATTGGTGAAAATACCGAGGTATCAAGGGATATTACAAGGTTAGCGATGAAGATGATCTTGATCTACAACTTGGAATCCAAAGAAAGCCTAGAAAGTCCGAATGTGAAAGCACCCAGTGGGTGGAGTTGTGTTAAGAGAACACGATCAATCGCCACGACAAACAACCCCAATAACACAAGACAAAGGAAAAGGGTTGCTAGTGTTGAAACCGAACAAGTCACCACATGCTTTTAACGATCTCATCATCTCCATCAAGCACCACCAATCAATATGAGTTGAAGAGAAGAACAGAATCATCTCCGCTAAAGAACAACTGGAGTGGACAAAGTGCTCAAACGTTTAAAGAAACTCTTACACTTAGTGAGACTCAATCGGCCGTAATGTTGACGCCTGTTGCAAAAGGCTCGCAGGAGAATCTTGAGACAAGATCGATGAGACCTTGCGATGGATGAACCAAATCTATCTACCAACTCTCTATCTTCACTTAAGGATCTCGATACAGATTTCACTTTCGGAGATCAATACATAAATGACAAACCCTTAGATACTGCACAATCCATGTTTACGGTCAACATTCAGCAAGATACATCAACCATTCCTCCGATGTCAGCATCTTCACTCACAACTGAACTTCCACCTCCCAAACCTGCTCAATCAAATGTACTAACACCACCTACATCTTCACTTACCCCTGAACCGGTCATCACAGTTGTTGATACGGATGCTCCACCTGCGTCACCACCTCAAATTCTCACTTCAGATCAACCGCAGCAGAAGCGGTAAAAGGATAAGCTCTTGAAAGGCAACTTCAAATCTGTTGATTCTCTTGAGGATCGTGTCTATAGATTGGAGCATCTCAACTTCGATGAAGGGTTGCGGCCGCCATTGAAGGGAAGTTAAGGATCTTGTGGAATGGGCAATGGAAGCTCTCTTCTTAGACGGTTCAAGGACCTTCCTATTGCCGATATGAGAGCCGATCTGTTAGAAAAGATGTATGACTTTGAAGAGGACAAGCATGAGGTCCACAACAAGCTATATGAGGCACTTGAAGAATCAATTAAACGACAATCATGAGCGATTACTTGATTGACATCGAGGAAAAGGAAGCTAAGAAGAAAAGGAGGGCCATTGTGTTGGAAACACTACGGAAAGACCGAAGATCCACCTCCACCTCCAACGGGGTGCTGGAATCTCGGAGCCGGTAAATCTTCTACGACAACCAACACACCTCCACCACAACCACCATCATCACCGCCAAAACCTTCCAATCAATCAAGTCCTACAGCGAGCAGTACTAAGAAGAAATCTGCTTGGGCGATGGTTGATTCTAGGTTCACATCCACATCCACCTCTATTCACGATGATCAAATGGTTCACGAAGAGTCGCACGTCATGGCGATTGAGAACTAGATGAAGATGATGCATCAACAAAGCATATTCCTAAGCCATCGAAGACGGTTTGATGCTTACATGGTGGGAATCGCACTAGCACATCCAGTGGCACGTTCGAGGGACACAATTCAAAGTTGCATTGTTGAAGATAGACCTCCTTCTCCGTAACCTACATGGACCATCCCAGTCGACTCGATTATTCGACAACAATTGGGCATCAATTGTCACCAATAATTATGAAGTTCGGTGAAGACTCTCTTTGCACTACATTGGTGATATGGGAAGCTTCACTAGATGGTTTTGTGAGCGGAAGAGTATCTCATCCATAACTCAAGAGATCCGGAAGGACAAGCTTATGAAATTATCAAAGTCTTCCACTCGGATGCAAATCATCTTCAATATCGGATGGAAGAATGCCATAAGATCTTGAATGACCAAGTCGGTGAGCAAATCGATCGCTTGATGTCAACAAATCTCTTCTCTTGGTGGTGAACCGGTCGATGACCATTCAGTGAATTCTTCTTCAATCATGACTTGGACTATCGTGTGCTCGCTCACGAAAGAAGACCAGCTCTATCAATTTCAAAGATGAAAATGCAACCTACTCGATCGTGGGCTTGAGCAGATGGTTCTGATCTATTCAGGTGATGAAGAACAAAAGTATGATATTGCCGCTTCATATGGTATCTCTCATCGGTGGTTCAAAAAGAAGTAGTTCTACATCGAAGACATGGTGTTGATAAAAGACGCAATGATGTTCGATCAAAGCGCAAATCTTAAGTGTTGTTCGTAGAGATCTTCCTATCTATGGATATGAGTATTTGAAGAAGATAGTCCTTAAAAGAGAGACTTCAAAGAGTATACTATTGAGGAAAACGACTTCAAACATCTTCGCCAAATGATTTGAAGATCTCTATCTCTTGAATCTTCAAGGACACCTTGAGCATTTACCGTCCGTGAGAAAAGGCCTCTCTGCATTTGTCACTCTTTGGATCGGGGCTTAGTCATTCGAAAACGAGTTGAGGACTTTCGACTTGGCATGAAAGCTACCAAACCGGGATCAACCTTACAAGTCCATAATGGAATGCAACCGGGCATGAGTTTCATCGCGAATACAAAGTTCTTGACACCCCTAGGGCCGCCATCTTCACCGACAGATATGGGTCTCGCATGCTTATGCGACTATGTGAGCTCTACAAGTTTAGTGATGGTACTCTCAAATTGGTTGAAGAAGAATTTGACACCAGAGTGAAAGAAATCAAAATCGACATGAAATCTTGGGAAAAGACTACCTTTTGGACTGATGATGACAAAAAGCGGTGTGAAGATTTCATTGCGCAATTAGCGAAGACTCAAGACTCGAAGGATCTTCCGCACCTTGAAAGTTTTGTTGGTGGTAGGCTTGGGTGGTCATTACAAACTTCTTGAGGCGAATGAAGACATCTTTGAAGCGACTTATGTTGTGTTTTAAATATGTGTAATATGTGGTGTACTAACTGTGAACAATCTGTAATGCATGTAATAGTGCTAGGTTATGTATTGTGGTTTCCTTGTAAAAAAGGGAACATCTGTTGTCCACTTCGATCATATAAAACCGGACACATTTTTCTCCAACAAATATTTTGTCTCATACATATTTAGATTACTGAGATCCAAAATCTCAAAGGATTTGAAATTTTGATCTGGGAGAAAATGTGATATAAATATGAAAGATGTTAAAAGATGACCAATTTTTGTGCATACTACTCTCTAATATGTGCTAAACAATTTTCAATCTCGAAGCATATATTACGGGGGAGCATTTTTTTAACAAATTCAAAACATCAGGGTACACAACTTTCAAATTTTTCTAAGGTACCTTTGATTGTATATTATATGGCTTCTAATCTTGTGGTGATCATGTCTGCACTTCAAAAAGGGTTCCCTCCAGTATGTGCAAAACCCTCTTTCAAACTTAGAAGCACATTGATATGTGTCTAAAAACACATATATTTTATGCTTTATAAACCCACAAAAACAACCAAAAACACACAAATGACTCTCAAAATGATACAAATTCATAAAATGTGTTTTAATGTGATTCGGTACAAAGATTGAAAACAAGTGAAAATTGATCAATTTCACAACAATTGTCATTTTCAGGTCCTCGAAGTTACTCAAATTGTCAAAACTAGTCCCTAAATGTTTTAAATGAATGAAAAGTCAACTTAAGTCCTTGGGAAATCAAAATGTTCACAAAACATCCCCGGATAAAAGTTTACACAAATGGCAATTTTACCCTCAAGTTACAAAATTGGCAAAATGGTCCCCGGTATTCTAAACTTGGAATTTTACAAATAATACCCTTGTACTATGCATGATTTACCAAATGGAACAATTTGATAACTTTTGGGAAATTTACAAGTTTAGTCCTCAAAATCCAAAATTACATTTAAGGTCCTTTTAAGTTTTAAAAGAAATTTTATACAAAAGGTCCTTGTTTTATCAAAGTATGGCATGATTGGTCCTGTGAGAGTATTGGAAAGTTGGCATTTTCAGTCCTTGAGGTTTGGGTAAATTGCATTTCTAGTCCTTGTTATCACTAATATACCAAACGGATCCTATACCAAGTCCAAAGCCCAAATCCACCCAATTAGCCCAAACTTAAACCGCCCTTTGATATACCATGGGTCAACAAAAGTCAAACGAGGAGAAAAACCGCCCAAACCAGGGTTACTGTAGCACTCTCTCCCATGCCTGATATCTCAAAAACCAGAGTGGTTTTCTCCCAAATTTCAAACCGCCTCCCATACCATGTCCCCTCCACACCCCTCTAAACAACAAAACTCTTAATTGAGCCAACCAAATCCATTTAATGATAAAAACTGCTATGAAGACTATTTTGGCGCCAAAAAGCAACTTGGACGGTTATGATCATTTTGAGTGATCCAATGGCTCTAGTGTGGTGGGATCAAATCAGAGTACTAGTGGAAGCAGTTTGGGATATAAAAAAATGAAGAGAAGCAGTGGAAGAGTACTTTGGCCTTAAGCCTTAGTCAAGTAGTTGTAGTTTTAATTGTTTTCTTAGTTTAAAATGTCTTTTAATCTTGCAAATGTTGTATTTCATCTTAAATTAGTGTAATGAATCCTTTATTTCGGTTTAATTCCAGTTTAATCTCGGTTTCAATGTTTTGCTTATTTCCTTTAAATTTTCAAGTTATTTAAATTTCAGTTTAAATGGTTGTTTATTTGGATCTTTAAGCTCAAACAAGCTCTTGACAAAGTTTTAAGGTTTTCAGATTCATTAAAACAGTCTCAGTCTTTTAAATTCAGAAAATCAAGAAAAAAACCAAAAAAGTCAATGGAAGTCAAATGTGATCCAATAAGCAGTTCTGGGGGGAGATAAGCCAAGCTGGATGGATTTTCTGGTTCCTAGCTTACTGACAATAAGTTAGGAGTGGCCTTTTAACCTTGGTACTCAGTTTCAGTCTTAATCACATGTAAGCTTCATTTCTTCATATTTTTGCATTTAACTGTTTTAGTCCTTTAGATGTTTTGATTTTCATGTTTTGTGATTATTTGTTGTTATTTAGTGATTTTAAAGCTTTATATTAAGTTGTAATGCCTTGGATTGAGCGTGGTTGGATATGGTATGTTGTTGTTAAAATGTCAATTTTGAAAATCCTAGGCCCGGTGGTTTGACATCCGTTTAGGTTGAATATGGGCCAAATTGACACTTTGGTACCTCCGGATTGGATGGAATTGGGTTAGGCAGTTATTTGCTTTGAAAACTTCAAAACAGTTCTATTGAAGGTTGTTTGGAATTGCTAGTTTTAACTGTTATAGATATGGTTTGAGTAGTTTCTTGTGCTTGCTCTGTGTTTCTTTAGTGTCTATTAACTCAATTCAGTCAAGATAACAAGTTCTCAATAGCTGAAAGTCAAAATCCCATTTAATCATGCCTTATGCAGTCACTGTTGAGATTTTAAGATCTATGATCATAATTTTGTGTTAGAAAGTTGTTAGTATTGGTTAAATTAGTCTTAGTATACCTTAAAACAACTTAATCAGTGTGTAGATTTGATCCAAAGTTCATTTTGGTCAACTTTTAGTTTTTCTTCAAAAGTCAAATTTCTCATTTGGTCGATTTTGAATAAAATGGTCCTTTTTACTGTGTGTTTATTAGTGAGTTTTAGCTTTTAAGCTTTTAGGTTATTAAAGTTTGGTTGCTATAGAAAATTACAAAAATAATAGTTTCCATTAACTTAGCTTATTAAGTACTTATTTTATTGCTTCTATTGGTTACCTGTTCATAAGTGATGCCCTGCACCACAGTTATGGTGTCAAGTTCATGAGCTTGCACAAGCTTCATGACTTGACCCTAGCTTGTGTATTTTACTGTTTTGTGTAGCCTTTGTGTCCTTATTGTTATATGTCTGCTTTTGTTTCCCTTATTAGCTTGTTTAGGTAGCTTAATCATCCCATCTATTTTGTCCCATTTTGCCCACTCAACTCAAAGAAAGGTTGAGTGGGGCTTGTCAAATAAGTTCTTATAAGCTCCTTATTGAGCTTGAGATTGTGATTCTTGGCTTTGTGAGAAGCTAGCGGTCCATCTCAATGTCTCGGTTTAAGTTGAGCTTATTAGAGCTTATTTGATAGGTTCAAATGAGCTTGTGTTTGCCCACTCACAACATACCACCGAGCAATTCGGTGGTATCGCACTCATTCCACAAGCTTCCGAAGTTCATTGGTGATCCTTAGGCTGGTGTGGCTTGGCTTTCACGAAGCCTAGCAACCCATCTTTATGATCTTTTGTTTTATTTTCACATTGTAGCTTATTTATATGGTCGCATGACGACTTATAATATGTCCCATCCCACTCAGTGTATGCTGAGTCCATCAGCATATACTGAGTGTTCATTAGCATTTTCATAAGCCTAGCAAAAGCTCATCAGTGGGTCCCACTTGATGAGCTTTGGCTTTTTGGCAACCCAACCAACCCAGCTTGCTGCCCCAATTCCTATTTTGCCCTTTTAAGCTTAAACTCTTAGCTTAACTTGTCATTAAAGAGCTGCAAGGGGTGTTTGGTTCTGTTGAATACTGTAAAGAGCTTATGAGCTTTTTACTAGCTTATAGGTGATTGCCTGTGCATATTCTTGTTCATAGTTGTCCATCTAGCTTGTACACATATATTTTTCACTATCTTTTCCTGTGGGGAGCTTATTACAGGTCCTTTGAGGCCTCAATTCCATCCAAGTCAAGCCAAAAGCTTGATTGTCTAAACCATAAGCTCACACTATGACAGTCCAATTTCCTTGTTTATATTTAGTCATTGGACTTGTGTATATCCTATATCTCCTTTTGTTTGGTCTGTATAGCTTATTTTGAGCTTATCATGAGCTTAAGCTCAACAGTCGAGCCAAAAGCTTAAGCTGGGCTCATAAGCTCATGTTATGCTTATTTCTTGGTTTGTATAGCTTATTTTCATCACATATGTATAATATCAAGTATATATTAAGTCCGAGAAAATGAAAAGCCAAAAGAAGTCCTTTTAAGCTTAAGTGAAAGCTTCCATTTGGAGCTTTTGCCCATTAGCTTATTTTTGCACATAAGCTCCATTTTATATTTTCTTTAGTTCTTATATTTATTTTAGATTTTTGTAAAAGTTTGAGATTTTTCTTTTCTTGTTTAGTATTTTTAATAAATAATATTAGTTTTAATACTTTTTAATAGTTAATAATTATTAATAATTAGTATAATTGTCTAAAAATATATTTTCTGTTTTAAAATTAGTTTTATATTATTTTAGATTTTTCTAAGTGTAAATTTTATTTTTCCAAGTTATTTTATATTTTCTAGTATTTAAGTGTATTTATAATAGTAAATAATTAATAATAAATAGAATAATTATGTAAAAATACATTTTCAGTTTATAAATTCATTTTATGATATTTTAGATTTTCAAATTCTTTATTTCATTTATTTAAGTTAATTTTAGATTTTCTTATTATTTAATTCATTTTAATACATTTAATTCATTTTAATTTATAATAATTAATTTAATAGTGTAAAAATTTATTCTTCTTTTCTAATAAATTTCTTATCTTTTTAGGATTCTAAAAATATGATTTTCACATTTGTGGGAGTTATATTTGATAGAATTCACTTTTTATCTTGTTACATGTACGTAATTATCACATATACGTTCTTGTTTTAGGTTTTTAAGTTTTCTTACACTTTTATAATTTGTAAATTATATAATAAGTTTAATAAACAAAATCACAAACATCAATTGTAAATATAGTGATAGCGTTTATTTAATAGTTTTTATCTTTCATTTTCTTTAATTTGCATTTAAGTCGCTTGACATGCAAATCTCTATTATAGTTATAGTCGTTTTGTTTTTAAACGCTTACGCTTTAGTAAACGACGTTTGTATATCTTTTGCTTTTAGGTTTACGATTATGCGCTTTTAACGACATAGCCGTGTGAGCTAGTACTATTCACATTCCTAGTGTTAGTCAATCGATTCTGTTTTTGTACATTCTTGATCATATCATCATATCACGATCGTTGTATTCGGGATATCACACCTCGCCAGGACATAAACGATCCAAGGATATTTTAATCCTTGGTAAACTTGCATTTCTCTCCCGGGCTGTCTAGCTTTTAGTATCAGTCATTCACAAGTGGCTGGGAAATAAAGTTAGGTGGTTCGGGAGGAATCACACATATTGAGGGGGAGCAAAATCATGAAAACCTCATCCTTCCCAAAAATGCTTTATCTACTTGACTTAACTTGGGAAGTGATGTTGATATCTTTTAGAAAATGGTATTCAAAGAAGTTAATTCTTCCTCTTGCCTCCGTGTGCAAAACGATTTCAAACAATTCATGCACATGTTGAGGGGGAGCACTTATTCTAAAAATATCAAAAACAATTCAGGTACAAAATGTTTTGATAATTTTCAAATGGTTTTCAATTGGTTCCAATGGCAGATGAACAATACCAAATAGACCGACCAACTTTACTTTATGTACGGTGATATAAGGATGATAAGGTTAGGTATGTGTTCCCATGATCCGCCGAGCAGGAGGGATCTACCCAGGACTATCCACTAGTTAGTGTAGAGTTCTTAGGTATGATGATAAAAGGAGAAAATGAGATATGGGAAGAGTGCGGATCGAGTCCGAGCTAGTCTTGAAATAAACCCAACAAGGTTCTAGCTATGAAGTCTCGGTAAGCACCGAAGGGGTTGAAGAATTAAAAAGAATTGAATGAGAAAGGGTGAAAACAAATAGCCTCCATATATTCAACCTTAGGGCGTAAACGGGTTCTATTCATATGCTACCGATGGTAACATCGGTATTGAAGACAAGACGTCATGGACCCAAATGACGACCGCACTTCAACTTTCCATACCACTCAAGTTCCTCTTAAAAGGTCTTGTTTCATTCTCACGGGAACCGACATTATCTATCGACTTTTCTTAGAGATTGTTGATATTGAAGAAGGAGACCTCTCCCTAGTCTCCGCACGGGATCCAAATATGCACAAAATTGAGTCTAGAGCCACGAGATCATCAATAAATCTCATTAGGACACTTTCAATGAAGACTCTCTGCTTCACACAATGTGAAAAAGAGATTATATCTCGAGTCCCACGATTATCCTTGTGGTATTGCCGAACATCCGAGTGATGTGTTTACATATTCACAATGAAGATGGAAAGCCTTCGAGCCAACATCAAATAAGCTCTCGGTAGGTGGGGGTGAGATCTATTATATAGATCAACCATGTGACAACCGAGCAGAAACAATGGGGCGATTCAATCTCTTGAATCAATCCTGTTCAGTTATGGATTGACGGATACCTTTGAAAACCGGTCTTTGTGCTTAAAAACTCTTTTCTTTAGCAAATCGACCGTGTACGGATATTTCAAATCAAAGGTGTTTTTATGATTGATAATTGATTTTCAATAAAACCTTCGTTGTATTGCAAAAACAATTTCTATCAGGCAATATACGATTGTTTTTCAAATCTCTTTTCATCAATCGATGGACTTAAATTATTTGGTTCACTCACTCCGTGTTGTCTTCTTTGAGACGTTCGGTTTGAGAACGACTAGAGCATTGCGAAACCCTATGAAGGAAATTCTTGAAATTAAACACGATCACGAGCAACGGGAATCGTGGGCGTGTACCTCTATTCAACGAAAGTGATCAAAGACACTTTCGTGTGCTTTATTGCTAATCTGTTTTATGCGGTACATCCTTCAGATGCACGGTGATCGTAATGAAGCGGTCAATCCATAGCCGCATGCTCACACAATACATTCATCTCTCAAGAAATCATGATAAGTGCATCAATGACTCGATATTTTCACCCATGCTTCGCTACTGCTGCCAATATCATGAATCAACGAAAGCTTACACTACGATGAGAAGATATCATGATCCGAATGTGAGCATGTCGGTCCGAATGTCACAACATCACAAAATTCCAACACCACAATGGATATCTCGTAGATTTTAAGTTGCTAATGATCTCAAAAGTGGCTCAAATTTACAACCACGGATGGATCGACACTCTACCTCCACTAATTACTCACATTGTTCAATATTGCACTCCCCACAAATGCACTTGGTTTGATTACTTTTGTTGAAAAGAAGTCTACGAGCTCATGAATGAAGACTTACTTGAAAGCTAGGATACACAATGTAATTTATGGGGTGACCTCCCTAGGGGAGATTGTTAGAATCGAAATTCCATAAGTAAAAGAGTCGGTCACCCCAAGTATTATCTAGCAAAAGCTAGCTCGCAGACTTGTCTCTATTTATGTTAGTTATTAAATTAGTAGTAGCGTAGATTAGTATAGTGCAACACCGTGGAGGAAGGACGGTCTTTACCCATTGTATCCTCGATCCACAGCCGTCGGGAGGTCGCTTTGTCTCAGAACCTATAAATACCTCTACCTTGCAAGGTGAGGGTTGGATGTTCTTTAGTAATCTAATATTCCACAAGTTTCTCTTACTAGAATATCCACTTTCTTTTCTCTAAAATCATCTATGTGCTTAGTGTGTTAACATTATGTTATGTAAGTGAAATCCAATATCCTACACAAGATATATGTGAGCGTATTTCCTAAACACGAAAGATCAAGCATTCGATACTTTCAAGGAATACAAAGAAACAATAGAGAAGGAGCTAAGGACAACATTGAAAATGTTAAGAACTGATCGTGGAGGAGAATTCACATCTAACGAATTCACTCAATACTGCAAAGAGAATGGCATAGCACGAAAACTTACCGCACCTTACTCACCGCAACAAAATGGAGTAGTTGAACGAAGGAATAGGACAATTATGTCTACAACGAGATGCATGATGAAAGCAACCAACATGCCTTAAAATTTTTGGGCTGAAGCTGTTAGACACGCTATATACATTCTAAACAGTGTTCCCACAAAAGCCTTAGAAGACATCACTCCATATGAAGAAATCAAGAAAAGAAAGCCAAATTTAGAAACTCTAAGAGTTTCCGGCTGCATAGCATATGCAAAGGTACCATCACAACATCTGACAAAGTTAGATGACAGAAGCAACAGAATGGTATACTTAGGAAACGAACAAGGATCAAAAGCGTACAGATTGTTTGACCCAACAACACAAAGGACATTTGTTAGTAGAGATGTGAAGTTTAAAGAGGATGAAGAATGAGACTGGAAGGATTACCTGAATGAACACACCAACGATGAACCTGAATGGTTTGACTTCAAAATTGAAAACCTTGAAGCCATAAATGAACATCAGGAATAAAAAATCCAACAAAATGAAGAAGACAACGATATCCTTACAAATGATGATGATGAATATGCAACATCAACAACAGACTCACCATCACAATCACAAACACTTCGCACACCATCTACAATTTCATCGCGAGTAAACACTCAATTTACACCAACTACCTCAGCACGTTCAACCAATCAAAGTAACTCAAATACAACCAGGAATTTACATCCAAACTTTGATCATACACCACTACAAGGTTTTAGAACGTTAAATGATCTATACGATAACACCGAGGAAGTATTTCCCGAGCATTTATTACTGGCTGAAGATGAACCTAAGAATTACAAGGAAGCATCGAACTATCTAAAATGGATTGAAGCAATGAAGGTCGAATTAGATTCCATTATTACCCGAGCATTTATTACTGGTTGAAGATGAACCTGAGAATTACAAGGAAGCATCGAACTATCTAAAATGGATTGAAGCAATGAAGGTCGAATTAGATTCCATTAATAGGAACAATACATGGGAACTAACCACTCTACCCAAAGTACATAAAGCCATTGGATTAAAGTGGGTATTCAAGACCAAGAAAGATGCTAATGAAAATATAGTCAAGCATAAAGCAAGACTAGTAGCAAAAAGCTACATACAAGAGTGTGGCATAGACTTTGAAGAAGTCTTTGCACCTTTAGCAAGAATGGAAACAGTCCGATTACTATTAGCCATAGCTGCTAATAACAAATGGGAAGTACATCACCTTGACGTCAAATACGCATTTCTGCATGGAGACTTAAAAGAAGAAGTGTATGTTACACAACCCGAAGGATTTATAAAAGATAATGGAAAAATCTACAAACTCATAAAAGCTCTATATGGTTTAAGACAAGCACCATGTGCATGGAACATAAAATTAGACAACACCTTGAAGTCTTTAGATTTCAAGAAATGCGCTTTGGAACAAGTTGTCTACACAAAGAAATCAAAAGACTTAATACTTCTAGTAGGAGTCTATGTGGATGATCTAATCATCACTGGCACACCAAAGAAAGAAATAGATAAGTTCAAAGCTCAGATGGAAGAAAAATTCGAGATGAGTGACCTAGGATTACTATCCTACTACTTAGGAATTAAAGTCACACAAACTGGAGGTGACATATCAATAAAGCAATCCGCCTACACAAGCAAGATCCTAAAGGAAGTTGGCATGCTAGACTGCAACGAAACTCTAATACCTATGGATCCAGGAACAAGACTAACAAAGAACACTGAAGCAACGACGGTCAACTCAACAGAATATAGAAGCTTAATTGGATGCTTACGATATCTGCTACATACAAGACCCAACTTAAGTTATTCAGTTGGATTACTTAGTCGTTTTATGCAAGAACCAAAGGAACAACACATGAAGGCTATAAGCCAAGTACTATGCTATGTTAAAGGAACAAAAGACTATGGAATCACCTACAAACACAATGGAGGAAACCAGATACAAGGTTATAGTGACAGTAGCTACGGAGTCAACACTCAAGAAGGAAAAGGAACCATCGAATTATTTTCTACTACGGTGAATCACCAATCACCGAGTACACAAAAGCAAGCCACGGTAGCTCTATCATCATGTGAATCAATTCATTGCAGAACAGCAGCAGAAGAACACAAGCATTATGGTTAAAGAGATTTGAGCAAGCTTACACACACAAAAGAAGAAAAGGTTAATATCGGTCGACAACAAGTCCGCCATCGAACTAATGAAGAATCTCGATTTCACGGAAGGAGTAAGCACATCGATATAAAATACCACTTTATAAGAGAATGCGTCGAAAGAGAAGATCTACAAGTCGAGTTCATAAGTGGAGAATTTCAGAAGGCTAACATACTCACAAAAGCAATACCGAAGATCAGATTCCTCACAATGAGACAACTAATTGGAGTCAAAGATCTGCAACAAGGCGATTGTGATTAAGGGAGAAAATATTGGGTTAATCTCAATCGACCCATCACAATACCCAAAACGACCCGGTCAACAAAAGTCAAACAAGAAAGTCAGACAACCACAAAGTCAACCTAGATGCTTTTGGTGGCGATAACAAAACGATTATAAGATAATCATCATAACGATTGGATGGACAAACCATCACAACGTTTCATATGTACCATTTCATGTAGTATATATACTTTGAACATATTATGTAAAATAGATGATGACTGATTAATACAAAACAATTTACGTTTCATTAATCCTTGTTTACTTGGTATATCGTGACTAACATTAAGACCATAGATCCGTTTTAAGGCCAACAATTGGTATCAGAGAAGGTTTGGATTATTAACCAAATCATCATATACCAAGGCTTTTCTCAAACTCTGTTCTTGAATCAAAACACCACCAAAAAAAGATACGATTTTTTTTTTCAAAACAGTCGAACCAACAATAATCACAAGATCATTTTATTGTGATACTTCATCAAAGAAAAACCTTTCGTCGTCAAGGCACCAATCACAGATGTGATTATAGTTACCGGCATCAAAAGGGGTTTTCCCTCAAATTTTGCGAAATCAGTTCGATTCAATTCAAGAACAAAAAGAAAGAAAAAAAACCATATACCAAGGTCATCAGAGGGCAGGAATTGATAAAAACTAAGAAATATATATGGGAACCAGATTCCAAAGGTTACTCCAAGTTTGTCAAAACGATTGGGTTGGTCCAGAGAAAAGTCAGGAAATGGCCACCGGAATGCCGGATAAGCTGTGTACATTAGAGAAAAAAAGGTTCAACTCGCTTGAAACCTGGACAAAGATAATTCAGTAGTTATTCGTTATTACTTTTATTACTATTCATGTTTTTCACTACACATCTATTTACAAAACTTCGAAAATAAAAAATTTGAAACCTGAAAAAACTAGTACATGTCTACAACTGTCAAACCAATGCTCATGGTCGGGATAAACTGGTATGTTTATTTGTCTTAGTCTTTCCCTTTTTTGAACTATTATGGGGTTGTGCATGCTGATTAGTCATAGATTATCATAATTTGGGATACAAAGACACGCATGTCATGATTATGACATCTCGTTCTTAAATCTTACCGGCCTTTGGAAGGCATCCATTGTGTTAGTGTGTAGATCCTTGCAAACTCAGATGCTTCCTTGAACATTTTGTTTTAGCTATTCCATTTAAAACTTAAAAGGGTCTAATTATTTTGACACATACTTTACTTATACCTAAACTACATTAGTTTTGTTATATAAACTATCACCAAAAGGCCTTGTGGTAAGGCATTTTACCTCATGATAAGAGGTCTAAGGGTTCAAACCTCACTATTTAGAGAATCTTTTATGCAAAATTATATCAATTGAAAAGTTCTTCAAAAGATAATGAAATAAGACCTATATCGGAATACTTCTGATTTTAGTATAATTTTATAAAAGTTATTGATTTTCATTTTTTCAAAATCAATTACAAAGTACAATTTAACATAAAATGAATCGAAAATTGAATTCGAATTAACCCGTTGCAATGCACGGGTGACTTTAACCGCTATGTAAAAGTACAACTTGAACAAAAGCGTAAGGTTGTGTTTAATTGGTGAGAAATCGAAATTTTCTAAAAGATTTAAAAAAAAAAAAAAAAAAAAAAATAATGAAACTTGTTTAGTGTCAAAATTTTAACAATGAAAAGTTCAAATTTCAAAATTTAACTATAATTTAAAAAGGATTTATTTTCAGCTCTCAACATTTTTTTAAGCAACTTTTTTACATATTCTTTATCTTTTAATTCTTTTATAAATATCAATTTTTTTAATTTTAAATACTTTTATAAGAAAAAAAATTGCTTTCTTTTTTCCCACAAAAATCAATTTTTTTACAACTAAACACACTTTAACAACATGTTGTCAAGTTGTAAAACAAAATAAAAGAAAAAGAACATGAAATGAAAAGAAATAGAAAAGTAAATGAAGTTTTGGTTTACATGTTCTTGAGATAAATAAAAGTAAGAGATAATTACATAATTGGTCCTTAAGGTTTTCCGAATCTTGCATATACTGTCCATGTGTTTTTTTTTTGACGGGTCATGTCCTCGTGGTTTTCTGTCTTTACGGATCCTATCCAAATATCTAACATTGTTTAGACGCACGTTAAAAAATGACTAACTTGGTAATTTGCTATTAACTTGAAGGGCTTATTTCTAAATTATGTTTTCCCTCTCATTTAATAGGAAACGTGATTTCCCCCCTCTTTTGCCCATTATAAGATTTAAGGCATGTTTTTTGTAAATTAAAACACACACAAACATTCATCCAACAAAAGAAACAAAACCATGATTCGTTGTAGTAATTGTGATGCCCATTCGGTTATTCGCACATCATGGACCGCTATAAACCCAGGGAGGAGATTCTATTGTTGTTCGGTAAGTTGTTTGTTTATGTAATTCATTGTTTAATTTATAGGTTTTATGCTAATTTGGCTAAAATCATACTTGTAGAGGAGTTGTGGCTTTATCGATTGGTATGACCCAGAAATGTGTCCAAGATCCGTTCAAATTATACCCTGCTTATTGCGATCTATGAATGAACTTCGAGAAAGATCTAATGAGCTTCAAGCAAGAGTGAATGATTCAAGCAAGTAAAGTTCAAAAGTTGAAGTGGATTTTAGGTGTTAGTTGGGTTTTTTTTATTGCTTATCTCTTGAATTAAAGTGTAATGTAAAATGGTTAGGTTTGGGTGGTTTCGAAACTGATATGGTTTATGTTTTGGTATTACAAAGGTTATTGTAAGTCGTTTTGGTCAAAGAATCTGCTATTGTATGTAATGGTATTTTATGGGTTTGGTTAATAGTGTTTGTGTTTGTGTTTTGGTGTAATGGTTAATAGTGTTTGTGTTTTATGAAAACTGTATTTGCAATGGTTTATAGTGTTTGTGTTGAATGTCAAAGAAATAAAAAGTCAACATAATGAAAGTTTCAAATTGAATGTCAAAACTGAATTCAATTAGACTTATTAAATGTTACCATAACATAAGACATAACCGACACAAGTCATACATCATTTTGATGACAAAATACATAACCTGGAACAGTTTGATAACAAAATGTTACCATAACCTGGAACATTGACAAGTTACCATAACCTAGAACAGTTTGATGACAAAATACAGGCATACATCATTTTGACCTTAATCTAAGACAACCATAACCTAAGACATAACCCACACAAGTCTGGAACAGTTTGATAACAAAATACAGCCATAACTTAACCTAAGAGTTAACATGAGTTTGATGACAAAATACAACTACATAAGACTAAGCCTACACAACCTTTTATTTACCCTTGCCTGCACAAACAGCTAGTTGACTTGCGATCTTGTATTGGCGTATGGTGAGTCCTGATGACAATAACTTTGATGGTCTTTAGGTGTGAAGGAGGTGAGTACTTGGAGTCCGAGTAGTGAAGGAGTCTGAGTGCTTGGAGTCTGAGTACTAGCAGATGTTTTCCTTTTCTTCTTTCCATCATTTGGTTTTGGTCCCATCTTTTGACCTTTACAAGACCTTTTGTTGTGTCCTAATTGCTTGCATAAGATACACCTAACAGTTTTTCCAGCCCTGTTCAACTTTACACCCTTCACCATTTCTTCCAGTTCAATAGCACTCTTTTTCCTTTTTTTTGGTGGTCTACCAACTTGAGGGTGATACTTAGGTGGAAGCAAGGTGATTGGAGCCTTATGTTTTGGCCAATACCGTGGACCATAAAGAGGATGAATTTTGAAGCTATATACTTTTTCCCATGTTCTTAGCCAATAACAAGAGTGCACCCCCAGGCTTCTGGTAAACCAACTTCCATGCCATTGTTCCCCATATCATTAATAGCAGCAACAAAATGCTTGCAAGGCATGCCTGTTAACTTCCATCTCCTACAAGAACACTTCTTTAGCTTCATATCAACTACACATTGATCTTGGTAAGGTCCAGTGCATTGATATTTATCTTCCCCATTCCAAACCACCTAATGAGAATGTTGGGAAACAGATAAACATATACATTAAACATATATACTGAAGCTAATTGGCAAGGTTCGACTTGACCGGAGCGGATCGCAACTCAAGCAATATAGTACAGAAAGTGGTTGTACACTTTTTAATTACCCTAGATTGAAGGTATGGATGTGCGTCATCAAAAGTATTAACCTTCCTTGTCTCATCTTAGGTTCCCTTAGAAACTAGTAATTTCCATTGACAGCTCTGTTCATCTTGGACTATTGGCCCATCAGCAGACCCAGAACCACTTGCTTTCTCAGCAGGCCCAGAACCACTTGCATCTACATTTGGGCTTGAATCAGGAAAAGGTTTAAATTTTGGTGTTTGACCCCTACATATCACTCTAACCCTGATGTTGTCATTTTTAACAACATGTAACTGCCTCTTTTGCTCAACAGCTAACTTAGAAACCCTTTCTAATACAAGCCACTTAGATCCAAATTTCTCACAAACATAAAAGTTTCTAGGTGAAATCATATTTTGTTTCTATTAGAGGATAAAAGGCCTAAGCCCGATTTGTGGGTTTAGGGTATTAAGGTTTCACCATTATAAATAATGGTCAATAATAAAGGTATACCCACGGGGAATTATGTAGTCCAACATTTAGTCGAGAAAACCTTAATACCCTAAACCCACAAATCGGGCTTGGGCCTTTATCCTATAATATATTAGTGGATAAATAGGCCCAAGCCCGGTTTGTGGGCCTTTTATCCTCTAATAGTTTCTGCATTTTTTCCAACTTTCTCAAAGCTCTATTTCTATCTTCTTCATAATCACCAGCACAGTGATGCACTATCAAATTCATGTAGGTCCACATCTTCTTCTTGTGGCTCTTCTTCTACTGCATATCTAACATTCCTAAGATAATTCTCCCTAAAATCATCCATAGCAACATCAACATCCTCTATACTATTATCCTGATCTATGAATACATCATTATCT
The DNA here is from genome assembly GCA_022545495.1 of Chrysanthemum lavandulifolium. Lineage (NCBI taxonomy): Eukaryota > Viridiplantae > Streptophyta > Magnoliopsida > Asterales > Asteraceae > Chrysanthemum > Chrysanthemum lavandulifolium. Next base: position 38,908,421 of record CM040238.1, on the reverse strand, counting down.
ACTTCAGTACTCCTCTTACCATCTTTCTTCATCCTACTAGATTCAACTACTTCTGTAACCACATCACCTCTATTTAAACTACTTGATTGACCCATTTCAGTCTCATCATCACCTCTATTTACATCATTATCTACTTCAGTATTCTCATCATCACCTCTATTTAAACCACTTGATTGACCCATTTCAGTATTCTCATGGTAAGAAAATAAGGGATCAAATTCATTTTCCTCAATACTGTCATTTCTACATTTAGTCTCAGCAGTCAAAGTTTGTGGAGCAGTTATCACAACATTATCCTCAACATTGTCATTCTCTATGTATTCAGTCCCAGACCACTCATCAATCAATGACATTTTCTTTTCTAATGCTTTCTTAGACAATTTTTTAACAAACTTTTTCTTAGGTGTTTTAGTCAAAGGTTTTTTTCCTAATGGGCAACTTCTTCAAACTCTTTGACTTAGGTTCTGTCACTACCACTTCAACACTTTTGGGCTTACTCTTAGTTTGTGAGAGGGGATTAGGGAAAACTGTCAACCAAAGCTCAATGAACACCTCAATCACCTTTAATGTTCCTATATGCTTAATCATCTCTCTTACATCACTGTCTGTTACTAAAGGTCTAAAGCCATCATCAAAACTAGTGTTAGGGATTTTAAAATGATAAAACATAACTTCCTCTTTATAACCTAACAATCGTAGCATGTCACTAAGTTCGAGAATAGACCATTCATCAGCATCAACCCATTCAAACCAAGTTACCTTACCATTCAAGTAGCGTTTTCCAGACCCCATAGTGAAAAAACCACCATGGTTTATCTCCAATGTGAAAAGATTAGGGTTCTTCATTCCTGTTCAAAGGTAGAATAAAATAAATCAATGCATTGCTTCATTAAACATTTAACATGTCAAATTGATCAATTTTGGTAAACATAAGAAGACCTACCATATTCTGTTGATGGATCAACACTTTTCCTGGTGCTCGCAGTGAGCATTTGTTTGGATCACCCATCTTAGAAAGGTTAATGTGTGTTGTGTGGTGCAGTGTTAATGAAAAAAATTAGGATAAAATGATAAATTAGGGTTTATGTATAAATAGAGTGTGGTGTGTGTTTTAGGTGGGAATTAATGAGAGGGAAAGCCTTTAATACTCTTTTAACCCTTCAAGTTAATCACAAATTACCAAGTTAGTCTTTTTCTTAACGTGCGTTTAAACGACGTTAGATATTTGGATAGGATCCGTAAAAACAGAAAATCACGAGGACATGACCCGTAAAAAAAACACAAGGACAATATATGCAAGATCCGATAAACCTTAAGGACCAATTATGTAATTCTCTCTAAAAGTAATCATAACTCATGTTTTTAACTTGTTTCAGTTACATGTATGCAGCAAGGATCAAATGAGAAATAAAAGTAGAATGAGAAGAATGAGAAGTAACCATAACCGCACATTTCAGATGCACCTACAAAATAATATGCATCTCCCATAAAATTCTCCTTCTTCATTTGAAATGTGTGACTACAAACATTTCTCATTCTTCTTATTTTATTTTCTCTTCTTAGTGAATTCATTGCCTACATATATGACCTTTTATTGCATAAACTTTCAAAAATGACATATTAGTTTTTAAACAAAATATATTAATGTTTCTTTTACTTTCCTTGTAAAAATAGGTGAAATTTTTTACTCCAGTAAAAAATTTGAGTAAAAAATTTCTCTCATTTTCTTCTCTAATTTCTTTTCTTTCTTAAAAAAATAAAAACAAATTAAATTAAATAAATAAATAAACCGACAACAACAGTATGTTTGATAAAATCAAATTGTAGTATATCTTTGTAAGTTGTAGGGTATGTTTGGCAAAATAGATTGTCTTGATCTTTGATCTTTGGTCTTGATCTTTGGTCGATGATCTTGGTCTTGGTCATACATTATTAAAAAGATTATAAAAGAGATTATTTTATAAAATACGTAAGAACCTTTATTTTCGTAGATTATGGAAGATTATTTTTATATCTCTTATAGTTTATGTCTCGCCAAACAAAGATTATTTTTAAGAATTTATTTTTGAAAAATAAGATAATCTCTCCATAATTGTGTAGGCCAAACATAAACAGTATCATTAACTAGCAAAAAACTGCTAATACGAAAGCCATGTCTGATTTTTTTTAATAAAAGTGTTTAGTAAATTAGTTGTTAAATGTAATTATAAGATGTAAAATGACATAAAAGGACAAATTTATAATTGTAAACAATTGTTTGGAGCAGATATTAAGAATTTAAAGCTTTTAACAACTCATGACATTTAAGCGCCTACGAATCAACTTTTCATTTTGGTTATTTGTTTAAAATAAAAACAGAGAATGATCCAAACAAAGTTTACTTGGTTTATCGAAAATTATTTCAGAATAAAAAGCCTAATACCTCTAAAACACCAGCCAATCAAGCCAACAACTTTTTCCTAAATTTTAACTAAAAGACAGTCTAAAATAAAATAAAAAAATACAAGAGTATAAAGGTGTATCATCTCATCTCAACGATCAAATCTCTAGGTTCCAAACACAACACTCGATCTCAAACCCAAAACCAAACACCACCCAATCTTCTTGATCAAATAAGATGCCTCAGAGACACTCAAAGAACAACAACGATCTAGCATTCTTCACATACGATGAGAAACGAAAACTTGGATACGGTACCCAGAAAGAAAGGCTTGGTAAAGATTCCATCAAACCATTCGACACTTGTTCTTTGTGTTTGAAGCCTTTTCTTGACCCTTTGTGCTGTCAAAAGGGGCATGTCTTTTGTAAAGAATGTATCTTGGAGTGTTTGTTGTCTCAAAAAAAAGACATCCAAAGGTATTTAATATCATTTGTTTTAGTTTATGTTTATTTGATTATGTTGACTTATGAGAATTTGTTTAGATTAGCTTATTTGATTTTAGAAAAGGGTTTATAGTTTATACCCTTGTTAGGCCGTGTACATCTGAGTCAAAGACTTGCTCTCCCGGTTTATACCACTTTTTCCGGCTTATTTTCCCGCTTATAAGCTTATTTGATGTTTGGATTTTTAGCTTATTTAGCTGACTTATGAGCTTATTTTGATTTTGGAAAAGCCCATAAGCTCACTTTTAAAAGCTTATATTAGTATGAGCTTGAGCTTATTGACAAAGTCAATAAGCTGAAGTTGATAAGATGATAAGCTTTAAAAAGTCAGCTTATTGGCTTTTCCATAATCAAATAAGTTCATAAGCCGGCTAAATAAGCGAAAAATCCAAACACCAAATAAGCTTATAAGCGGGAAAATAAGCCGGAAAAAGTGGTGGCTAGGGAAAGGGTCGGAAACCAGGTGGGAAAAACCTCATCCCTTTTTAAGGAACTCTCAAATGGCTTTGTTCCACCATCCATGTAATCATAAGCGGTTCCCTCTATCTAAACACTCAGAACTAAGGGGGTGTCTGGATTAGCTTATTTAGCCGATTTGTTTGCTTATTTGATTTTGGAAAAGCCGATAAGCTCACTTTTTTAAAGCTTATTTTATGAGATTGAGCTTATTGACTTAAAAAAGTCAATAAGCTGAAGTTGATAAGATCATAAGCTTTAAAAAGTGAGCTTATTGGCTTTTCCAAAATCAAATAAGCTCATAAGCCAGCTAATTAAGCTAATTCAAACACCAAAGAAGCTTATAAGTGGGAAAATAAGCTGGAAAAAGTGGGCTTACGAAATATAAGCCAAGCCAAATAGAGCTCACATGCCCAAAAATAAGATTAAATAAACACCCTGAAAGTGTTTGTATGTTTTTGATTATTGCATTTTGTTGTAGCTGATTTATTATTTGTGCGTGCCTGTTTTGTGAAGGATAAGTAGTTGCAATATGAAATCCTGAACACCACTATGATAAGCAACCTACTAATATTCAATGCTTGTCTCGTTGTTGTGTTTTTTGTAATGAAGAGGATGCGAATCCAAACTCTTCTTTTTTGCAATGCATTTTGTTAACTGATTATATGCTCATAATTGACACTTATATGTGCATGATAGCATCACTAATTTGTTAAGATTGGAGTACTAATTGGGGATAAAACGGCACGTTTATTTGTCTCGTTTCTTCCCTTTTTTGAACGTCTTTTGGGTTCTTGCATCATGATAAGTCATTAACATTATTCGGGATGCACGGACACATGCCGTGATTGTGACATATGTTTTGCTGTTAATATAGAGATCCTTGCCCAGATTCGTTCTTAAAACATGGTTAATATCTCTCAAACAAGCTTCTACCATATGATGATTCTTTTGTTGCTTCACACAAGACAGTTGCGGGAATTTGGGGTCCCTAATAAGAATGTATCAGGCAACACCGAGACTCTGTGCGAAACAGGCTTCAATATTGATGACCTGGCCTGCTTTATCAAATTTCAACCCGTGGGTTAGGCTTGACGAAATGTTCTGACCCCAACCGGATATTTTCAACGTTGTTAAAACAACGTCAGCATCGTTTGTGAAACTCACCTCTAAACAGGCCCGAGTTCCCTCTCATTCGAGTTCATTCCAGTGATGATATTGTTCCACCTTTAAATTGCGGGACATCTTTACTTGAGCCTTTTCTTTTTTCTTAACACAACCTGCTAGGTTTTTCAACACTTCATGATCCATGACACCAACCGAACTTCGTTTTTATTCATACTCCGTAATACATTTTTTTGACTGGTTGCTTTTTGCACAAGTCAGTTTGTCAACGGGGCTTTTTAATTGGTCAATCTATTCAATCACTTGTTGTCTGTTCAGATCAAAGTATACTTCGCCTTTGTAACTAAGCGACACCTTCTTAGCCGCATTGGATTGGTAATTTACCGGAATAACTTACCATTATTGAGTCCGCACTTAACAATGTGTTTTCGAATCTCACCTATTACAGCATTCGAAGGTACACACGCCAAGAATGTTGGTGTGATATCCTTGACCGTGCTAACACGTTTGGGGTCAATTAATAATTTATAAACAGCGTTGATGAGCGGGGATTTAAAAATGATAAGTTGGCTGCCTACCTCCCAAAGCTGGCACGTTTGGGTCAATTAACAAATCGAATGCCGATAAGGTTCACTTTGTGACCAAGTCGAAATAGATATTGATATGAGCAAACAAGTGAGCTAAATTTGACCAACTAAAAAGTCATGTTAGTAAAAGAATTTGTAACAAAGCAACCGATACATGAAACAAAAGCAAGGTCAATTTTTGTCATGGATCATAAAGTGTTTGAAACAACTGGCAGTTGGTGCGAAAAATGCTCAAGTGAAATTGTTCGTAATTTAAAAGTGGAAGAGTATCACCGAGATGAACTTGTATGGGAGCCAACTTTCTGGTCTGATCTATGCTCAGGAAAGAACCTTTTGAACTCAAAATTTCTGGGTTGAGCATAGATCAGACCAGAATTTTGACTTTTGGCTGATCTTTGTCGTTTTGTTTATTTTGTACAAAATAACCCGTAAGTCGTTAGAGGTCGTGCGGTCCGTCATTTTAAAGGTCTATGAGTATACTTTCATCTAAAAATAGTTTCAATGGATGGTTTGTTATAGATTCTTATCAATTGGTTAAAGATTAATAGACGGTCCGTTATAGTCAAGTGAAAAGTTTTAATTCTTGGTCAAATCGGGCACGGGGCGTAACAACTTGCTCTGCTAAACTCAGGCTTGTTTAAAGAAAAGTTCAACAAATGATGTTGACAGTATGGTCTGAAGCTTTTGTCGCGGTTAACCCATGGGTTCGATCTACTTGTTATTCATAAGGCGGGTTAAGTCAGGGAAGTTAAGAGTTCTTCTCACACCATATCTCGGTACAGCCCAATATGCTTTTGTTGGGATAGAGGTGCAACCGAGTCGGGCTTTTGAACATCTTATTTTATCTTGCGTTTAGTTAGTTTAAAAAAGCAAATCATTAAAAATGAATCGAGCCAAGCTCGAGCCTGAATTCAAATCTTTCTCGTCCGAGCTCGAGCTTCCCTAAAGAAAGCTCATCAAGCTATCAAGCCTAGCTCAATCCGAGCATTATATTATCAAGTCGAGTTGAGCCCTGTCAAAGTTTGACTCGTTGCACCCTGATGTTGGGGAGCTCAGACAACTTTCTGAAATCGCCATGAGTGAAGTAGCAAAAGCGTCATCATATGGTAGAAATTTGTTTGAAAGAGTACAACAATTAGGTTAAGTGTCCATAATTATTGTACTGCCTTTCGGAGCACAAAAACTTGTCATAACCAGTAACCAATTCCCAACACTTGAGCTAATGCTTATCTGATATCGTGTTCTGTTACGTAGGTAGAAAATTTTGAACACCATCTTCTGCATTGTGGTTTTGTTGCAGCTAGTTATTTGCTTTTGCTTAGATAGTTTTTGGGTTTCCTTATTTTTCTGCTTAGAGAGTGCTTTTGCTTATGAGTTAATGCTATAGTGTTTGGATTTGCTTACCTTGTGATAAGGTATAAAAAAAGGCGATAATCAGATAAAGAATTAATGAGAACATTATTCGCATGTATTTTAAGGTTAGATATTAGGGTCTAGAGGTTATTTTAATTTACCTTACATAAGCAAGTTGAAATATGCATGGCCTAAAAGCCAGATACACAGAAGCTGTTTGGTTTATCTAAACACTACAAAGTACAAACTGCTTATATGCTTAAAATAAACAGATACTTAGAAAAGTAAGAAATCCCAAACACTCTCTTAAGCATAACCTGTCTTGACCAACAATCCGAAAGACTCCAAAGTCCAAAATAATCCAGGTACGCAGAAGCTGTTTAGTTTATCTAAACACTACAAAGTACAAACTGCTTATATGCTTAAACTAAACAGATACTTAGAAAAGTAAGTAATCCCAAACACTCTCTTAAGCATAACATGTCTTGACCAACAATCCAAAAGACCATCAAAATTGGAAGGTTAGAGCACCACAGAAGTTTGATTTGGATATCCCCAAACTTTTTTCTAATACAAGTGCCAAACTCGGATACATTAATACAAAGGGGGTAAAAAAGTATTGTCTTAAGATAGGATTCGCGTAAGTTGGTGTTGCAAAGTGTTGCCTCATTATCCCGTAATTGCATTTTGGGATTGCCACAAGCCCTTTTTGTAGCAAATTTCTCCTTACATTGTATGTATGCATAATTTCATACGTTGATATTTGCTGCAAAAAGGACTTGTAGCAGTCCACCATTTGCGGAATGACGTGGCGGACATCCTACAATTCCTTCTTCGTGATTCATATCTTAAAAACAAGCTTTTTTTTACCATCATATTAGAGATGTATGATGTATCTGGCCACCTATAAATCTGTAATAAAGAAAAAACTTGAATTGAGATTGCATGTGGACAAATATTAAGTTATTAACTTGTGGTTGTATGCGATGTTAGGACGCATCATCATTATATATGTTTTTGCTAATCATCCGGTTACTGAGTTAGATGTGATTTTTAATAGAAATTAGTACAACATTACATGAGCAGCCTAGGATATAGGAAAAACTAGTAAGTCCTTTGGTCCATGAAGTTAACTTTACATAATGTGGCGATGTTTTGTATCTAGTTGTATTTCTTCATTGTATCTTCTATTGTTTGCTGAAGATATATCTTTGTCACAGAAAGCAAGTTGCCCATACTACTCAACTGAGGCAAGAAAAAGACGAGGAAGAAGAAAAGCTAATGCTACAAAAGGCTAGAGAACTTGATGCATTCGATCAGCAAAACCATGGGGCGCTCCCACAATACAGCGATAAAAACTTCAACCGTGACAGAAATGGATTTCACGGCGCAAACAGTGTCAAAACGACTTCTTACGAAGAAGAAGCACTCAGAACCATGAAAGCATTTTGGTTACCGTCAGCAACACCTGAAGCTCCGGCCAAAGTCAACGCACCATCCACTTGCACAACTTGCCCAGAAGGTAACGAAAAGCTTAAAATGAAATCCCTTTTTCCTATCATTTTCACCGAAGACACAAATGAGAAGAGAGAAACGGCTTTGGATAGAACCTATATCTGCCCTAGTTGCAAGGTGACGTTAACTAATACATCATCACTTGTAGCATTAAGTTCTTGTGGACATGTATTCTGTAAGAAGTGTGCTGATAAGTTCATGGCGGTTGATAAGGTGTGCCTAGTGTGTAATAGGGGGTGTAAGGAGAGGAATTTGATTAATTTGGCAAAGGGTGGTACTGGGTTCGCAGGTCATGATGATAATCTTGAAGCTAAGGATTTTAAGCATTTGGGAAGTGGTTCGGGACTAGGGTTGGTGAGGCCTGCACAGAAGACATGATCTTTGGCGGGTTTGGTCCATGATGGCTTGCTTGCTTAGCCGTCATACAACTTTTTTTTCCCTGTATAAGAATCTTACTGTTATACATTAGATTTGTTTCCGTATGTTCTTTCTTCCAGATTTTGTCAGCTTTTTATGTTGTTCGTTACCTGTATAATCACATGCAATTTACAATCTTCATTCGCATATAGTTAATGGGATTTTGTTAGCTCCATGAACATGTGCAGTCACACATAGGCATGAAACTGCTTTGGGGTGTCACTCAAGTGCTGTTGCAATCTTTTGACCTTACCTTCATAATGTTTTGATGAGTGTCGAAATCGCATGTAACAGAAACTACGAGACAATGTAAGAAATAGCAAAACAGGTGTAGAACGTATTATGTAAACGCAAAGTCGTATAATTGGTCACAAAAGAATATATAAAACACAAGCATGATCTGAGCCTTATATACAACATATTACACCAACTTTCCGATTCACATCTTTTGTATAACATGTCCAATTCCATTTCTTAGTATCAAATCAATGAATTACCACACCACCACCAAAACAAAAACAAAAAAAAACAAAGAAAAATTTTAATCATTGATATGGAACACTTTCTATAAGGTATCAAACCCATCATCTATTCTTAAAGAAATTAAGATCCCAACGACGTAACAACCCATCCATTATGTTACTAGACGGCGTTTTTTCAACTGTAACTGTAGCTTTGGTCCTGTCTGCCATATCAACATCAGATGAACTAACGACAGATGGTGTCATATACTTGATGATTGCTCAGCTGATGATGTGCTGTTACATGGAGACATGAATTGTGAAGGTGATTCACTGCTGCTTGCTGTTGAAGCTGGTGTAGCGGTATCGGTTTTTATAGGTGCAATATGATCGTTCACCGGAGACTTACTATCACTAACTGGTTGTTCTTCTTCTTTAGGTTGTTTCGGTTCTAAATCTTTTAGAGACAGGAGTACGGCTTCCATAAGCATCTAAAAGAGTTTAGCAACAAAAAAAAAAGTTTAGCAACGTGAACGTAAAGAATGATCAGAAAATCAGATTATGTACCGAAGTAATAAATATTGATATATCATTGGTGATTTTAGTAATTTGTGTGCGTTAAAAGCTTACCCTTTCTTCTTCCTCAACATTGCATGGGAAACCTTCCACATGTTGAAGTGGGTACTCGACATAATCTTGATCATCTGATGGTGATGGTACGTAGGTATGGCCATTAGGAAACTCAAAGTTGATCATTTTAGAAGATGATGGAGTAGGATCGGTTGTATTTCCTTCATCCTGAAGCAACAATATGACATAAGTAAACTTCATCATTCAATTGAATGTAAAATGACTTTTGATCCAGATATATTTTTTTGTTTTAACAAACAAGAGTCAATCTTTAGACGATACCTCAGAATTACATTGTTTATCTGTTGAAGACATATCAGAAGGGACCTGAAATTTGAGAGAGAAACGTCTGAGTTTCCGAAAAGAATGTAGGGAAAACACACAAATATACAGGAAAACAGAAGGGACAAAATTAGTAAAGCATATTACTAACCTCGGTCTTACTCATTGGCCTTTTTGAACGAAGTTGATTAATAGCATCCTCTGTACTACTCGATGCTGAACAGATATTAAACAAAAAAAGTAAAATAAAACATTTAAAAGATACGCCTTTAGCAAAGTCAAAGAAATGTATCAAAGATAGCATACCTTGAGGTGTAATTAGGAAATCGTCTTCATATCCAACTCCATGAATATCCTGAAAGTAGAACAATTAATTAAATATAACCCTCAATTTAGAGATCATATATATCTGATATGTTTGTGTGTGAGAGAGCGTGAAAAAATATACCCTGCTGAGGTAATCAAGAGACGAATCAAAGAAGTTTCCTTTAACTTCATCTTCTGGTGGTTGCAAGACGTTGTGGAAAAAGATGTTTATTGAATCAAAGTAAAACTGAGGACGTGGTGAATTATGGTCACCCTCGAATTTGATAATATTCTTGTCTCCCTGTTAAGATATACTATTAATAAAAGCATTCGAACGCAGCAATTTTCACCAAAATCAAATATGTAATTTGTATTTCAACTGTAAGATAAAGTAGTATTAAATTACCATGTAAGCTTCATAAATACGATCAGAGTGATGCGGATGTATAAAATCATCATCAACAGCATGACCAAACAGAACTGGAACAAAAGATGATTTTGCAGACTACAATGACGAAAAAAGAGTTGTATCAGTTTCTTACATAAAATATCACATCAGTAGATCTTAACACATACCGGAAAAAGCAAAAAGAATTAATAAGAAGATGTTCTGTAAAATATCTAACCTTTATGGTATTCAACTCCGAAATGTCGAATTTTGCTTTCTTAAGAATGGCTCTTTTCATGTACTGAATAGCAAACTTAACCTAAAGAAATACAAATTGAATATTTATATGAAAGATATTCTTAATTTGTGACAAATTGATGTGACTAGATAAATTAAGCAACTTACTGTAAACTTCGGGAGACGAATTTTGTAAGTATCGACAAGTTCCATCATTAGATCAACCAGATCTGAAAAGGGACTGTCAAGAACCATTCCCGCAATAGAAGGATCCTCAGCGCCATACATCAGGCTGACACCATCAACATTTTAAGTCAAAAACAGAGATGATGTATCGTTCTAATATTTGATTAATTCAATCCATAACAATTGTTTTATTTAATACTAAAGGTTTTATAATCTCCGCAAAATATAAACCTACAGATTAACAAGGCAAGAAAACGTTCATATTACCTTGTTACAGCACCCATCGATCGTCCCCAGAGGCCAATTAACGAAACATTTCCATCAGCCCGCAAATAATCTACCACGGATTTCAAATCCTCTTTCTGCAAATAAAACAATCCTTATTAGCTAGCGAGGGACAAATAATCTAACAAAAAAATTGACAATCAGAAGCTTCGGTATATCTCTGACCACGATTTCTTGACTACTACTCCCTCCGTCCCAAATTATAAGTCCACTTCCATTTTGCACAAAGTTTAATAAATTCCCACTAACTACTCTACTAACCAATCAAATATCATTTCTCTCCACTAAATTTGATTGGTTGGGATATAAAAATGGACAAATATTTTGGGACAACAAAAAATAGCAATATGGACTTATAATATGGGACGGAGGGAGTAAAACATATCCGGAAGATCTATAGGCTCATATTTATTAAAGCACAAAAACATATTCTTGAACTGCTCATAGTGACTTATTATAACATAAAACAACTTATACCAGCTTAAGGGGTGAAGATTTTTGTTGCTTCGACACTCCAAGAAAACAGTTATGCTAAGTGGGACTTACAATATGCACGATGTTATCATAGACGAGAAACATATACAATTATTATCATTGCATCCTTTTAACTTCAAATAACACTTATATACGCTAAAATCAAATTAAAAAAAAGGATGTCATAACAAACTATAATAGATGTATAAGATAAAAAGGATGTCACCACGAGTTAGTCCATGAACCCTAAGATTCTTTTAAGAAAACAAGAATATTGATTCACTTACTTCATACCAGCCTAGACTGACATGCTCTCCTCCAGAGAGTCCAGACCCAGAAAAATCAAGAGTGAATACGGTAATATTTGATGGCAATAATATTATAGCTGCTTCACTTGCATCCGCTCGGCACCCACTGCCACATAATCACCATCACGCATCTCGTAAGTTAACAGATTTAAAAGCCAAAAGTTGGCTAAACACAGATGGGGCAAACAACTATGTATTTCCAAATAAGCGTAATGCAAATGGTCTTATAAACCTTGCTTCAGAGTTCAGAGTTGCTGCCACAAGAAACAGGATTTACAATCACGAGTGGACTTTTAATGTCCCCGTGATATCAAAATTTAAGATTCTGTTCAGCGCGTGACAAGTAGATCTCAGAATATTTGTAAGAAGTAACAGATTATCAAGCAGCTTTTATTCAGGAATAATTAGAGTTAGCAGTGTCAGATAAATCTGAATTCAAATTTGCTTTTGGTTGACATTAGTTGCATACAAACCCGCTATATTCGTGTGTCGCCCTAATAGCTTACTGGATCTTACAATCATATATAGAATTTGATTTATTCATACAGGTATACATTAGTGTCTTTTTTCAACTTATTCTCATTGACAGAAATGTCGGCTTTTGCATTCAAACATCCAACAAAATAAGTTCAAATGATCATGTTCACGTCATATATGATGAGTTCACAAAAAAGCTTCAAGAACCAGATTATGGGTACAAGATTTCTTAAAGTTAACAAGATAAAGCTTCTAACTGTGAAACTCATAACGCATCCAAATATACAAAAAAGAATAGGGTTCAAATGTGAAAGTATAAGCTTAACAGTATCCTACTAACCTGTTCCCATGGCAGTAAATTACACACGGCAGAGGCTTTCCTTCAGGACTCACAATAGGCAAGTAATGACTACACTGAAGCGTGTCTCCTCGGCTATTTACAATCTGCAAATACAATTCCACTTTCATTAATGAATAATAACGTACAGTAACAAGTTACGTGTGTGCATAAGCTATGGAATTGGATAAATGCACTATCTTTATTAAGGAACAGGTAAAGGAATGAAATCCTATTGCAAAAATGTGTTTCTCGCATTGAACTTTCAACAATGAAGTCAGTACAACAAGGTTTGGATTACAAAGAAACGAATCATACCTCTATATCTTTCCTTTGAAACCATTTCCCTTTAAGCATGAATTCTTGATCTAGTAAATCATTGTTTGGCTCGTACTCAGCTCTGCCAACCAAAAACAGATTGGTCAAAACTCTTATTAATAATGCCCATGCATTGATAACATATATCAATCAGTATACTATTGCCTAGAAACAATATCTGGACAGCAGAAATACACTGCTTAAAGTGTCCCCAGTTTAGTAAAGCACACTGCTTAATCATAATGCTAAACATCCTCCATGCCAATCAAAGACTACATTCTACGCATGTGGTAAAATTTCCACAATACCATAGCCTGTAAAATGATCTTTACATCTAAAATCCAACATATAATATGCTAGTATCTTAAGATGCTCATGTCTACCGATGAACAGGCATAACAATAGAAAGTCAACTGTTCTCTTTAAACAAGAACTAATGAATTCAACTGTTCCATTAGAAGCACCTACAATTAAGCACACACTCACAGCTACAGGCGATGATATATTCATCATACTATGAACATAATCCCAATAAACCTATTCAACTATCAATCATTTATACACTTATTAGCAGAAACCATCCAAACCAAAATCACTAATCAAACAAAACAACCCCATAATTCTGATATCTAATTACTGCATCAACTACTAAATCAGTATCATACAATTAACTGGTGGTTTTGAAAACAGTATCTAGGCAGCATAGACATACCGCAGAGACTGCCAACAATCTGTGAAACACACTCATAAATAAGAATGCCAAACATCACTGATGTCTATCAAAGATTCTAAATTCTAAGATGTGCAAATTGCCACAATATCATACCCCGTAAAAAGCTATTTACATCTTAAATTCAACATAAAATATACTCCGTAGTATCTTAAGGTGTTCATATCATGATAAACAGAAAGTCAACTGTTTTCTCTAAATCAGGACTACTAAATTCAACTGTTCCATTGGTACCCTTTATCAGCAATTATATAATCACAACTACAAACCGCGAAAAATTCCTGTTTTACTTAATCATCAGAACCCCTAAACACCAATTAATCCAAACCAAAACCACTAATCAAAAAAAAAAAAAAACCCATAATTCTAATTACAAATCACTATACTCATAACAAATCAAAACAAGTCCTCAGCTTTATAAACATAAACCACCATCCAAAAATACCCATATCACAAAATTCCACAAAACCCATAAAATCACATCTTTTTACAAAACAAATAAAACCCACATCAAAAACTAAAAAAAAAAAAAAACAAAAATTTACCTAGGTGGTCGAATAATGAAGTTAATAAGCTGTTCCATAAAGATTCAAAATCTTTAGATCTTGGGTTCTTTCCAATAACCTTAAAGATCAAATCTTTATAATGGGTTCTTGTTATTTTAACTGAAAATCAACTGTAATTTGATATATAAAAAGTGGGTTTGAGAAAAAACCAAGGCAAGATTTAAGGTGAAGAGGGGGATATTGGGTTGTCAACGTTTGTGTTTTTTGTTAATGGTGTTTTGTTGTTGGATTGCAGTTGTGTTTGTGTTTAAAAGTAAACAACCTGTCTTTGTGTTTGGTTTTGTGGCACGTGCATAGCACGATGGTGATATATGTGATTTTTGTGTTTGTGTGTTGTGTTTGTGTTGCATTTAATATGGGAGTTAAAGTGTTTTACCTAATTTATGTGGGTAAGATTGTAAGGTGTAACGTATCTTTGAGATTTAATGTAAGTTGGTTTTGTCATTTAAAGTTTAAACAACATCTTTATTGTTTCGAAACTTGGTATAAAAGTTGGTTTGACGGGCAACTTTAACACAGAGCTTCTGAGTTTATTTTACTGGACGAGAGACTTTTTTTTATAAAAACTGCACATCAGACAAAGTCTAGTTGTTTTTCTGCGAACCAAAAATAGTTAGGATTAAATTTTATGACATACAGATAATGTTTAGTTATATTATGCGAGCCGAGAAGAGTTGAGAATAAATTTATGACATATTTTGCAAAAGTCCTCCTTACCCAAGCAGAAAGATACGTTTTTGTAGGGAGATTGACGCTTGATAGTTGTATTCAAAACTGTCGCTTGTAGGGTTTGAAGTTGAGATCTCGACAAGAGAATCTCCGAACCCTGCATCTACATTACACCTTTTGAGTTCTTCGTTGTTTATAACTTATACTTACATAAGTTATATGGCTATGCAAACAACTCATCTAGCGCTTTAACCTTTTGTCTCATGTCACATGTATTAGACAACATATAGGTTTTAGCTGGTGGTGAGACCAACTAACCTAATCAATCGTTTAATATCTTGTTGCTTTGAATTATGATCAATAGCTAGAGGTGGCAATTTAAGACCCAATAGTTAAATTTGGGTCTAGTTGGGTAATTTTTTTTAATTAGATTAGTCTAAATGAGTTTAGTTTATTTTAATAGATGAGTTTAGATTGGTTTAGTTTATTTTAATTAATTAATATCATGGGTCTAGTTGGGTCTAATAATATACCCATACGGGTCAAGACAATATTTATATGGTTTAAGTTGCGTTAACTAAAATTATAAAAATCACCTGCTACCTATTTTTATACGCTTTCTTACGCTTCGATCAGTACAACACCAGACGACCTGTGCCTTGATGGTGATCAGGGTATGAGGTTGATATGTTGCGCCAAACTTGTAGCCAATCTGCAATAAGAAATAGTAGACACTTCGTTAAGTGATCACAGGGGTTGGACCTCGCGAACCACCTCCCATGCCAGAGTAAGTATGTGATATGTGTTGTAAATAATGTAGAGTATGTGAAACATCGTGTTGAGTAAAAACCATTGAAATGACTCGTCCAACCTATTTATAAATGAAGAAATAAGTTTCAAGAGTGTTTGCACACGCTTCGGAGATCATGGGGGCCCCATGATTTGTGGTAACCGCTAGGCTTCATCCCCACTCTCTCCGCCTCAAGCGGGAAGCTAAGGAAATAGTGGAACGCTGGGGAAAGACCAAGTCAATGTTCTTCTTTGTCTGGTGCCTTCAGAGAAGACTTGGCGGCATAGCTTTCTACCGGGCTAATTCTAAACCGTAACCATGTCAATGATGAATGATTTACGCCACCAACGACTTATGAAGAAATACTTGGTCTTCGTAATGCAATTCAATCGAGGTCGGCGGGTGTCCTTCGACCGACGGAGGGTACGCCATCAAGCCCCCAATGAAAGTGATATGTACGAACTAGAAATATTGCTTACGACTCAAAAATAGATACGAAACCTCCTCCATCACAAAATTGAACGAAGATGAAAAGTCAAGTAAATATTGTCCCGTAATTAATGCATGTACTTATCCTAACCACCCATTTCTAAGACAATCAAAACGTCCCTTCAAATTTTAAAAGGATTTGAAACTGAGGTTAGGTGATATCTTAGAGACGATAGGCTAGGATACAACATGTGTAGGTATATAAAATCAATAATAGTAAAACCCTAACTCATTTTTATCCGACGCCTAAATTTTACACCTACTAAGTCTGCGCTTCCGAGCGAGCCGAGCAAACAGTAAAGCATTCCTTCAGACATTACGCTTTCAATACTTTTTTGTCGATTAGAAGTACCATGTCTACCAATAAGAAATTTGTAATCAGCAACAAGGTTGTACCTTGACTGTGGGAGAGCTTAAAGCTGCCTCATCGATTATCCTATTCCCAAAGAATACAAAATCATGTTAACCACCCATTTCTAAGACAATCAAGACGTCCTTCAAATTTTAAAAGGTGTTGATATTAGTTTTCACATACACATCAAACCATAACAACAAGGTATGATAAGTAGAATTCTGAGAGAAAGTTAGAGGTTTAGGGAACTTTAGTGAGAAAGAAAATTTTATTATGAGTTTCAACTCTACCTTGGAAGGTAGAGAGTATTTATAGTCTTACATAAATCGCCCACATCGGTCATGGATCGTGCATACAGCTGGTAAAGACCGTCCATCCTCCTGGGTGTTACTAAACTAAATACTACTTAACTTAAAATATCTATGACTACGAGCTTAACGATTACATATACTGAGGTGACCTACTCTTTAATACTGAATTTCTAATTCCTAACAATCTCCCTATGGAGGTCACCTCAATCATGTACCAAAATTACATCAATACAAATAGATATTACATTTAAAAATTGTTCTTGCATTCTTGATGTAGTCCTTTGTTCCTAAGCTCGTAGTCATTGATTCTTCACATTGCATGTTTGATTACTCTGGAGGTCTTTACGATCCACGGATAGTAAATTGAGCCAATATAGAGATCATCGCGAATCAAAGATCTCGCGACATCCATCGCGGTGTTGGTATTGTGATGATGTGACAAATCCGGACCGACATGCTCACATTCGGATCATGATATCTTCTCATCGTGAGTAATGAAGCATTTGTTGGATCATAATATTGGCGCAGCAGAAAGCGTAAGCATGGAGTGAAAATATCGAGTCATGATGCACTAATCATGATTTCTTTTCGAGTTGAATGTGTTATGAGCATGCGCTATGGATTGACCGCTTCATTCGATCACCGAAACGTCAGCGACCGCATATAACAAGTTAGTTAATAAATCGCATAAAGTGTCTTTGATCACTTTCAAATCGAGGTACACGCCCACGGTTCCCCGCTGATCAAGACATGTACGCTCTCGCGATCGTGTATAATTCAAGAATTTCTTGATGGTTTCGCAATGCTCTAGCCGTTTCTCAAACCTAACATCTCAAAGAAGATAACACGGAGTGAGTGAACCTGAATTTTAAGTCCACCGATCGATGAAAAGAGATTTGAAAACAATCGTATTGCTCAATAGAAATTGTTTTTGCAATACAACGAAGGTTTTATTGAAAATCAATCACAATCATAAAACACCTTTTGGTTTGAAAATGAGTACACTACCGATGTGCTAAAGAAAAGAGTTGTTAATCACAAAGACCGTTTTTCAAAGGTATCCGTCAATCCATAACTCGAACCTGTGATTGATTCAAGAGATTGAATCGCCCATTGTTTCTCGATCGCTTGTCACATGGTTGATCCATATAATAGATCTCACATGTCACCTACCGTGAGCTTGTTTGATGTTGGCTCCGTAAGGCTTTCCATCTTCATTGTGAATATGTAAACACATCACTCGATGTTCCGCAATACCACAAGGATAAAGCGAGGACTCAAGATATAATCTCTTTCCACATTGCGTGAAACAGAGAGTCTTCATTGAAAGTGTCCTAATGAGATTTATTGATGATCTCGTGGCTCTAGACCCAATTTTGCATATTTGATCCCGTATGGAGACTGTGGAGAGGGTCTCTTCTTCAATATCAACAACTCAAGAGAAAGTCGATAGATAATGTTGGTTCCTCGTGAGAATGAAACAAGTCCTTTAAGAGAACTTGAGTGGTTTAGAAAGTTGAAGCAAGGCCACTGGGTCCATGACGCCTTGTCTTCAATACCGATGTTACCATCGAGAGTATATAAGTGAACCTGTTTCATTTCTAAGGTTGAATAAATGGAGGCTATTTGTTTTCACCCTTTTCTCATTCAATTTTTTAATTCTTCAACCCTTCAAAAGCTTACCGAGACTTCATAGCAAGAACCTTGTTGGGTTTGTTCCAAGATTGCTCTATTTCACCGCACTCTTCCCATATCTCACTTTTCTCCTTTATCATCATACCCAAGGACTTCTACACTAACTAGTGGATCGTCCCTTGGTAGATCCTCCGGCTCAAGTGATCACGGAACACATACCTAACCTTATCATCCTTATATCACCGCATATAAAGTAAAGTAGGTCGGTCAATTTGTATTGTTCATCCGTCATTGAACCAATTGAAACCATTTGAAAATCAATCCAGACATTTGTGATATATTATCAAAACATTTTAGGCCCGAATTGTTTTTGATAGTTTTAACAGTGTGTCCCTCAACATGTGCATCAAATGTTTGAAATCGCTTTGCACACGGAGGCAAGAGGAAGAATTTACTTTGATTACTATTTTCTAAAGATATCAACATCACTTCCCGATCAAATCAAGAAGATAAAGCATTTCCTGGAAGGATGAGGTTTTCATAGTTTGCTCCCCTCAATATGCGCCTCGAGATTGAAAGAGTTTTGCACATACTAGAGGAACCCGCACATTGAGATAAATGATCACGCTTCAAATCATAGGTTTAAGATAGATGCTCCCCTCAACATGTGCATTGAAAATTTGAAATCGTTTGTCACATGTGGGAAGGATGATGTACATCCT
Organism: Chrysanthemum lavandulifolium; assembly: GCA_022545495.1. NCBI lineage: Eukaryota > Viridiplantae > Streptophyta > Magnoliopsida > Asterales > Asteraceae > Chrysanthemum > Chrysanthemum lavandulifolium. Next base: position 38,889,132 of record CM040238.1, on the reverse strand, counting down.
TATAAAACCATTTACCGAATTATCGCTTAAACCAATTTAAATCACACATTCTCCCCGATCACAATTATCAAATCATTTGAGATTTGTGATCTCTTGTAGATTTATTTGGTTTGAAGACTTTAAGGGAATTGTGACTTGATTATGAAAGCGTTTAATCGATAAGGATCGGATTTTAAGACTTTAAACTCCATTGATAAAACATGCATGTATATCTTTGAAAACAATTTAATGCCAAATAACTTTTTAATTTAATTGAAATCATTCTCCCTCAATCAATGACATAGGTTGTTGATCGAGAGATAGAGATTTTGCAAGTAAGTCCCGATGATTATCAAAATAGACCGAAAGTTATTTTTCAAAGCGCTTAGTGTTCAAGCAGATAAATGTTATAGTAATCGAGCATGGAATTTGAAAACATGGTAAAACATGGCTCGTTTTTCTTTTAAAACCGGTTATTTCCGAAAAGACAATAAACCATTTTTCTTTCTCCCAAAAATTTTTTTTTTTTGATTTTTTGATTTTTTTTTTTTTTTTTTTTTTTTTTAATTCGAACAACATCTAAAGTCCCGTGTCACTCTTTGAATGACAAAGATCAAGACCGTAGATATAATCGAATCGAGAGAAACATGACAAATGACAATATTTTTGAAGATTTTTCAATTTTTCAAATTTTTATGGATTTTGAAAGTTTTATATTTTGCTATTTGATTTTCAATAGATATATACAAGAGATAAATTAGTTTCAGAATGATGAAATGAGTACCAGATAAAGATATCGCTCAAAGATGTTGTAGAAGAAAGGAATCAACATCTCTTAAACCGCCACCAAAGCATCCGAGGCTTCTAAGAAACTCGTCTCGACACGAGCCTTCTCAATTTGAATCTTGGTAGCTTCCTCAAACCGACAAACATCGAATAAAGACCATTTCCCAAGAAGTAGAGTTGAATACAAAGCGGTCTCATTGATTGAAGCTCGCGACTCAAGAACACGAACACCGGCAATAAGTTGAAACATTGATCGCCCCAAATGGTTATCAACCGATTAACTCGACACGACCGATCACATGAACCCGCTGTGATCCTCGATGTACACCTTACTCTTCAAGACCGACCATTGTCTAGTTATGGAACAATATATCAACATCTTCATTTTACCATGTATTCCAGCTTATATAACATATAACCAATCAAAGACATAATGTACACATGTACCCAACAAGAGTAGAGACGATGACATCCATGTAACATGTCGAGTCACTAATCATCTCTCGTGGATGTCAACTCAAATAACTCGAATTAGCTCGATCAATGAACATGTTGTGCATATAACCGGAAGCACTTTATCATAAACCGTATATAAGATGTCGATAAAGTGATCATCTCATCGCTCCAAATATTCTTCTCACATTTCTTCCAACCGAATCAAGTAATATATACCAAAGGTCTCCGCAGACCACTTCCCCAAATAGTTGGAATAATATATCCTTCCCCCAAATGGTTGAATAATACACCAAAGCCTACGAGTAAAACATTGAGTTTCTACTAGTATGACCATTGTCTTCCGGATAACTTCAATCAGAAGAAGTGTTAAGTTCATCAAGTGTACTCGTTGTGCTTTTAGATGTATGTCTCCTCCCCTTGCTAGTTTTTATACCTCGTAATCAAAGAACTCATATACTTGAAATAGAGAAGAACACAATTAGCTCAAATATATCTCGCGAGAATCAATCACATCAAACTCTCTCGACTATCTTTATCAACCAATTCAGACAATTTGAAGTGATCACGATGAAGAACACCGATATACCAAACTTGAAATTGAAGTCGAATTTCGTGATTTGTATCTTAAGCTTGCACTTTAATGATGGAAGAACGTGTCGAGAATCTATGCTTCAAGCAAATCTCTAAAGTACTCAATACCCAACGAGAGTATGAGACATTACCACCTCTTGCGATTATCCACACCGTCATCTCATGCGACATCGAGTAAAACAAAGTAACTCCTAATAGTGATAGTTAACTGTGTCTTCAACCATCCACCTTGATCACGGGTAACTAGATAACCCAAGACTTCAACTCAAATTCTTAAACCCGAGCAAGTTATCAAATAAGAACACGCTTTAACATCAACTTCAACCTCAAATAAGTGATAAATGAGTAACTTCAAGTAATAAACATGTGTCAAATGTCCAACACGTGAATAAACATACAATCTGATGTACATTGACCCACCGAATGAACCGGAACAATGATTCTCAAAGATTGATGCATTCTTCCTAAAGGTATACATGTAGAGACCGATATGGAAGATTCACCAATAATGTTTTCGAGCGGATGAGGTAGTCATTTTCCTTAATGTTCATGTGGTTGATTTATAACGCCAGCACAATGAGAGGAACAATAATCCGTAAAGATTTGGCAAAGAAATACCAAAGAGCGGATCATTATCCATGAACAACAATCCGTGAAGATTCGCATCGGAATACCAAAGAGCTGGATCATTATTCAATAAAGTGAAACTTACAATATCATGATAGTCATTATAAACGCCTGTGAAATAACAAGATAAGGTTTTTGAGAATTCCTAAGTACTTCTTAGATGGTGAACCAATGAGTCAATAGAAACCGAGTATGAGCTTCGTGGTCGGATGATCAACATCGCTTGAGGTCGAAAGTACTCATCAAACATATCTTTGAAAACAATGAATCCCAAACATTGATTCCCAATTATCCTTAGTGTCAAGCATTAGCGTTGAGGAGAGTCATCAAAATCAACACAATGAATCCCTACCATCCTTAGTATATTCACTCTTCATCAAAAGAATATACACTCATCATCATCAAAATTAAGTCGATAACCATTATTCAAACATCCATCATCATGTAGTATATTCACTTTCTCCCCTCAAAAATTGCATCCAAGTTGCCATTTTGATTTGAACAAGTGAATAAGAATATACACCCATGAATGTAGATCCACTGATGACCGAATGAGCATGGAAAACATGAAGCTTGTTGATGAATAATGTAGATGAGTATGGCCATTCATGAAGATTTCTTCTTTTCAAGATAAAGCGATCAAGCGTACACCTTTCTTTTCTTTTGAGGAACGGGCCTCAAGTGTTATCTGCAGACGCCATAATGATGAAGTACGAGGCCCGAATCGATTTGGAATGACGCCATTGTTAAGAGCCCAATCATATTTTTAGAGCCACTCAATCCAAATACCAAGGACGATTTAGACACCGCTTGGACAAAGCAGACAAGACAAAGAATTGGAAACATTGATCCCCACGTGTCGATGGGTTCCTTTGGTTAGCACAAACAATCTTTGAATCGCCAGAAACCCTAGATGCAATGGCATTATCACTAGGAGTCGAACTAGTAGAAGCACTGACTTAGTCAAATGACCTTTTGCGCTTAATGGGATTATTCTACCAGTTGGCTTCCAAACCTTAACAGCACTATTCTAGGCATAGTGGATCTAGCTGGGTGTAAGGTTTGCCATGCTAATATTCGACCTGGGCTTCCACCGAAATCCTACATTTGTAAACACATTCCCCGAGGTTTCAAGATTGCTTAACTGCTTCGCCTCCAAACTTTCTTAATCGGGTTATGAATCTTAGACCCTTTAAATAACACATCACATTTATCATGATTACCAGAGAATAAACATTTTTACATGTTTGTGACAAAGATGAGGCCTCGAATTAATTTCAAGTAGTTTAGAGCTAATACTAGAACTAACACGATTCTTTTGTTCAAATCAAACTTCTTGTCCCTATGATGTTCTTTTCACTTCCTTATCATGAACACTTTTAGTTCATGTAATCCTATCCTTCTTTGCATTGCTTCTAGTTTTGACCGCTAACTTTAGTGTCAATCTTAACATCCGTAGAAGTAACGATGGGAACATTACATGGTTTCACTACTTTCAGATTCCCGGTCTAGAAGTTGCTGGATCTAAAATTCTGTGAGGCACATCAAAGGTTGCATGCTTGAATTTCACATGGAACAAGGCATATCATGGTCACATGCTTGCCTCTTTAGGCATAGAACAAGGCACAACTATTCTATCTCGCTTATTGCTAGATTTCGACTTGTGACAATTACATACTCTAAGAGTTCCCGAGATCGTTGGCATCCATGCAGTATAGGCTATAGTACTATCAAAAGGTTTTTCTAATCTTTCATCTTCAACAACTCACTGAGACCCTTCAAACTTTCCTTAAGGTATGAGAGATATGCTTTATGCAAGTTCATTATTCCTAACGGTGGGGGAATATATAATATATCGATAGCATATTTATCACAAGCGTAAACCTTAGGAACAGTAGTATTTGCAATTGGGATTGGCAACTTTTCTTTCACCTCACGCCTGTATTCTCAATATCGTTAAGTAAAGAAGTTATCTTTTCAATTTGTTTATCATGATTAACTTTAAATGAATCACATAACTCTTTGTTTTGATCATTAACCTTGAAATTTCAAATTTTAAACAATCATTTTCCTTTGCAAGTTATCAATTATGTTTTGAAGTTGGAAATTCGAGAATCTAAAGGTGGAGGCATATGAACCAAATACATCCTTCTTTTCACCTTTCGCCAGAAATTGGCTTTCAATCTTTGATCGTGTTATAATGAGCTCGAATTTGTTCATCACGCTTATAATTTCAAAACCGCATCAAACTCGTGGAGCATCGAGGATGTCTTGATATTTGAGGTTTTAACATTTTCTTTGAGATGTTGATGTTTTAATTGCAAAGCAAGATGTTCAACTTCTAATTTAGAATAATGTTCACCTGTTATCATGATCATCCTGCTCTATTTTCTCATGCAATTTTGAATTTGTTGTTTCAAGCTCAATGACACGATCATGGAGACTTTCGTAGCAATGATAATTCATGAAATTGAGAAGCATTAATGGAACAATTTGTAGCAGTTGAAAACACATCTTGAGCAATACATTCGTAAATCGATTCTCATTCAACAGATGCAAGTTCTTCCTCTCAATCTCATTATATTTTAATTCTCTCATAATCACTAACCTCAACAATCATTGCATCAAATTCCTTTTCCATTTCTTTAATTTCAATTCATTCCTTTTTAAGACTCTCAAATGATCTTTTAGTTGTTTAAAGAAATGCATGACTTCATTAAATAACATTCTTTAGTTTGCTCAAAACCCTTTCTCCTTCAAGAATACCAGCCATGGATCCTTTTCTTGCAAGTTTTCTCAAAATCAACAAATAGTTGAAAGATAACATATTGACTAATTAAGGTCTTGCTTTTAGTGGCAATTGTTCTAGAACAAGATGCATTGGTGTATTCGAGGATACACAACGCTTCTAGGTATTTTCCTAATGGGAGTGGTTCTGTTACAACAAGATTCTCCGCTTTTGCTTATCTAAATCCTTTTCCGTAACACTTGTCTGGGGTTAATGTAGTCCGAGGCTTAAACTTGTTCAAGGAGATCCAATTTTCTTTAGTGTAATTATGGGTTCATGGTTATGTTATTCTTTTACACTGTGATCTTCTAACTTATTCATTTTCTCCCAGCGACTTCATCGATTTTATCTTCCTCGCCGCACTCAACGCAACTAGGTTTCGCCAGGCTTAAGGATTTCATTACCATCATAAAGCACCTTATGAGCATTTCTAGCCTTTTAATTACCTCCGATTTCGTTCTCGATTGGGGGAATGCTATGCTTATCGTGACAAGACTCGATGCTTAGTGATCATGTGAGCAGCTTGAATGGTATTCCTTGTACGCATAACTTATTTCTTCAAGCTTGTTTTCAAAGTTTTTAGATTGGAAAAATCATTCAAAAGTTTTGATTCCTTAGCCTTGAATTTTGCTAAGCATTTTAACATTTTCTTGAAGTTCGTGTTTTTGCTTAGCAGCTTTGGAAAGCTTTTCTTGTAAGGAGTTTAACTCTTGTTTTAATACTTTTCTAAAATTACTTTTTCTAATAATTGTAATGATTTGGATATCCATCTCCTGCTCACGAAAGTGGTAAGTTCAAACTTAGCACTGCTCAGATATGGCAACTCGATCCTTATAGGTATTAAGTTCAATGGTCAAGGAATCATCAGCACAAATGCAAAGGTACTCATGCAATTCATAATCATCATTTTGAGAAGAAGATGCATACCTAGGAACCAGAACTTTCATGCAACTTTCCTCTGCATTAACGCCACATGTGCGCGGCCGTGCATCTCTCGCCTGGGTAAACCAAGCTTCCACATGCCTTTGCATTAGCTTGCACGGTCATGATCGGTGCACCTCGCCTCTTTGTGAACATGAGCATGAAGATTCTATTTTAGCATTGTCCGACTCATCATTATTTGTTTTCTAACATTCGTATTCAAGAACACCGATTCTTCCACGTATACATTACCCAACTTATCACAACAATCTTTCAACCGCATATGACACTCATTCACTTTTTCATCCTTTGTGCAGCTTCTCAATGTACTTTTTCACATTATCCATGAGTTGGATAAATGTCTCATGAATTTCGAATTTCCATTCCAAAGATGTTTTTGAAGGAAATTCCAACAAGTGTCGATCAGAATCACGAATATTCCCCATCGATGAATGGTCGAAATTGTTTGTAGATTACTTGAAGAGTCGCATTGAGCCATCCTTTGAACTTCTTCATTGGTAAGTTGCGCTTTAAATGCTCTAAGTTCAACAAGAAGCTTCTTGTCAATGTAGGTAAGTCCCAAGGAAAAGAGCACTACATGTTCGATCCCCGCCTATGGATAACAACCGTATGAGGTGCAAATGAAGTAGTTGATAGGCTCAATGTCGCATTCCATTTGCATGGCATTATGTAGCAGTGCACCATTCTCATTGTACTCGTAATATGAAGATCTCACATCCTCGTTGTTTAATTCAAACATCTTTAATCGCTCAAAGTAGCATCCATTATCATTATTATCCACAAGATCATACAATTTAAGCACTTCAAATCACTGGTCAAGAGAGTAAGACATGATGTGGTAGAATGCACGGATTTTACAAGTCTATGATTTAAACCGAGAAATAGAATCTTCGCGGATTTTACTAAAATCAAGACCAAACCGTTAAGCAATGACCAATGGAATGTGTTAAGACGACTGATGGATCGACACAATGATAGAAAATTGTGTGTTAGGTCTTATGATTGTTCATGGATAAGGTAGATGTTGTTTAGTTGTGATTGGGTTGGTTGTTGTAACGATTTTATGGAGAAATTTAGGTCTAAAACTTAAAAGCTCAATAACTTCCTTTCTGGAGAGGATTTGGGCCTCGAAAAATTCGCTTCACAACATTGTGGTGAAACCTCATATATTCAGTTGTTCCGTCATTTTGACAGTATTTCACGAAAACGGAGTTACTGGATCAAAAGTTATGGCCGTGAAGTTTTGACGAAAAGTCAACTTGGTCAAACTCTTCTTCGAAAAATCAACCAAGTCGCTATAACCCTTGAACTAAGTCGCTAAGTAGCAACTCGCTAACTTACCAAATCGCTACACCAAGTCACTAGTCAAGTCGCTAAACAAAGAACTCGCTAAGTAATAACTCGCTAAGCCTCAAGTCGCTAGCAAAATTTTGGCAAGAATTGCCAGATAAGTTAAAGATACAAGTCGCTAAAGAGCAACTCACATGCACTCAAGTCGCTACCACTGTCGCTACCCGTAGTGGGAGAGTCCACTACTTGTACCGTTAATCGCTAGATCTAAGTCGCTAGCTCCAAAATCAGAACTCGCCACTAAATTGCAAAGCAAGTCGCCATTTAAGAATGAAGTCCGAATGTCAAGTCGCTAGCAAGAAACCACAAAACATCACTTTTCAATCCAAAACTACCCAACCACGATGATTCAAGCTTACCAAATCAAAACCTAAACACTTGTGATGATTCTAAACATAAAAGTATTATCAAAATCCAAACTTTAACACTAGAAATCACCCAAATGATGCAAAACCACTAAACTTTTCAAACTCAAAACCACCTAAAACCACTAGAAATCCAAAGATGTGCAAGATATGATCTAACCATGGCGCCCGATACCAATTGTTGGATATTAGTTTTCACATACACATCAAACCATAACAACAAGGTATGGATAAGTAGAATTCTAGAGAGAAAGTTAGAGGTTTAGGGAACTTTAGCGAGAGAAAGAAAATTTTATTATGAGTTCCAACTCTACCTTGGAAGGTAGAGATTTATAGTCTTACATAATCGCCACACATCGGGCCGGATCGTGCATACAGAAGGGTAAAGACCCGTCTCTCTCTCCACGGTGTTACTAAACTAAATACTACTTAACTTAAAATATCTACGATCACGAGCTTAACGATTACATATACTGAGGTGACCTACTTTAACACCGGAATTTCTAATTCCTAACAAAAGGGATTTGAAACTGAGGTTAGGTGATATCTTAGACGATAGTAATAGGATACAACATGCGAGGTATATAAAATCAATAATAGTAAAACCCTAACTCATTTTATCCCACGCCCAAATTTTACACCTACTAAGTCGCCTTCCGAGCGAAGCTGAGCAAACAGTAAAGCATTCCTTCAGACACACGCTTTCAATACTTTTTGTCGATTGTAAGTACCATGTCTACCAATAAGAAATTGAATCAGCAACAAGGTTGTACCTTGACTGGGAGAGCTTAAAGGCCCTCATCGATTATCCTATTCTCAAAGAATACAAAATCATGTTACCCAACAAAAATCAAGGTATTTATGATGCTCCAAAGAACTATGTTTGGTTGTATACACATGCATTCACCACCTCTAACTCGAGGATACCATTGCATCCTCTTGTTTTAGAACCTTCAAGATTACTACGGCACACATATCTAGGTTATAGGTATGAACCGTCATCGACCGTGCTTGAGGGTTTTTAATCAGACTCGGAGGAGATCGTTAATATTGGCAAAAAGGGGTGAACGGATCTCGCCATTCTTATTGATAGGCCTTTACGAATATCGAAATTAGAAGCGGAAAGTTCTTTACATCAAAAATACCATTGTTCTTCCACAATACCCTACTTTGCTAAACCCGTAGTTTCAATATGATGAAAAGAGGTTTAATGATCCCTTGCTTTATATCGTGAGGAGGAATCCCATGTACCAAATGTTTAGCTCGCCATCCAAACCGATTGTCAAACATTCCCTAAGCCAATACTGCTTTATGGTCGGTCTTGTCGAAGTCGAGGGATCTCACATCCCGAGATTGTTTGTTCAGGAGAAAATATGTAAATTTTCAATTAAAATAAGGTATAGGAACTTATCTTTCCGATATTTATCTTTTTCTTCCTTTTGCGTAAATGTCATTCAGAATTTCGCTGTTGCCGGTGGTGCCAAGGAAGTCACTTTATCCCAAGGATCCCCAAGAGGCTAGCTATGGCGCGGGCTCTCCTTCTGTCTCTGTGAACAATAATGATGCTGATGCTCAACCTATCGAGTCTGTGTCATCCGCCTCCTTCGAAAGAAAAAGAGCCTCTGGATGTCGAAGACCGCCAATTAAGAATGCGGCACTCAGATGATCCCGCCTCGTGAGGAACAATTGGCTATCGAGGACCCTCCCATCGGGGAGAAAGTCCGGCAGGGAAGGGTACGAGCAGAAGGTCAGAAGTCCGTGATCAAAGAGAAGCTTATCTTGCCCACCTCCCTCTCGAACTACCCAAGTAAGAGCGCCTGTAAGGTTGTATTTTCACCATCAAGGGCCCAAAGACGGATGATATTCATGGTAAGGCCTCTTCCTCATAAAGAATTAGATGCAATAATAACATACTAACAAATTTATTTTCTCTCACAGAACTTCCTGACACGAAGGAGCTCCGTCCCCTAGCTTGTTACTTGCTCGCTGAGCGCGACCGCCCAGCCGGGGTGATGGACAACATGTCTATGGAAAGGTCAGGATCTTCATGACAAGAGCTATGTTAGATAAAGGTATATTGATAATCAACAACATTAGACAAGTGGAGTCTCCGTGTCACCAAGGCTGGGGAAGAGATGGACGCCATGCTTGCTGTGAGTAAGGCTGGACAAGAAGTATGCACCGCAGCAAAGTGTGAAGAAGCATGGAGGACTTCGACAAAACTCGTTCAAGATCTCCGAGCATATGTGAAAAGCTCATGGTCATGAATGAAAGCCTGTCGAGTGAGAGGTTATCTCAAGGCACGAAGGTCATAGGCTACAAAGAGCAAATTTCCGCTCGACATCCAAGTGTGTAGGCCTTGAAGAAGAGAGGCAAAGCTAGTTGACAAGGAGATCAAGCTCGTGAGAAGCGGATGGTCGGACCTTCCACTACAAGAAAACGGTATTTGGGAGGTGGAAAATTGTCCCAAATACTGGGAAAGTCGGCCAATGCTATTTGGTACGGCTTAGCACGCTTTGGCCCGCCCCAAATACGAGGGTGTCAAATACATTTGGTCGGTTGAAACCATGCTAAATAGTATACGGCACTTGCTCATGGGACTGGCTTAACTTTGGGGTGCCATAAGTGAGGTATATGGCACGACTGACAATCTTCCGTTCCAAAATGAACATTTGTCACACTTTTATATCTCATGCCAAATGCGTTATTTAGTACCAATTCATCTCCTGTGTCGAATGCGTATTTGGTACAGTTTTTATTTACCATGCCAAAATTAATAAAGACGATTTTCTCTACCGTGAAAGACGTATTTGGCACAATTTCCATTTTTTGTGCCAAACATATTTGGCACATATTTATCTGCCTTGCCAAAAAACATTTGGCACACTTTTACGTTCATTATAAAAATCTTCTGGCATGGTTTGCATTATCATTGCTAGCGTGTATTTGCACCATTTTCCGTTACAAATAGGTTTAGTACACCATTGTATCAACCACCATTGTATCAACCAACCATCTCATATAAGCACAAATTTAATTCAATCGAAGCCAAAAATAAATTGAACTCAATTTTTATTAATCATCCATAAAATTAAGTGAACATAGTCACTTGAATACTATAAAGTAAAAAACCAATTTACAGCAAAATTTAATATCTGAAAAAACCTAAATCTATATCTATACTACTTTATAATGATTTGTTTTCTAAAATTGTAGGCTTAAAATTCGACTTTTTACTCATTATTATGGAAAGAGTTTTTCTAACCAAAATTAAGATAATGAGCCCAATCACGGTATTTATACGTGTCACTTAACAAACTCCAAACCTAACTTCTAACAAACTCCAAACCTAACTCTTAATCACTAAAATTAAAATAAAAAGTCCAATTATAAAATAAATGCTATTTCTCAACTAAAAATTCATCTTTATTTTTAAATTAAAATATCTTTTTATCTACTTATTTTTTTTTATAATCTAATTTCACCATATTTTCTAAAATTTTACGCCTTTAATTCAACATCCATTTTGATATATTTTTATGAGTTTTAGTTTTATATTTTTAATGGGTTTATTTTATTTTAATTCAAATTTCTACAACTTTAACCTTTATTTCATTTATTTCAATCAATATAATCTTGATTCATCAAAATCATATACTTTCGGCGTGAAGCTGTCGACGCGTAAGAGATCATGGCGATTTCTATACGCGAATAACGATGTCATGAAAGCCACTCTGAAAGCCCACGCAGAACCCAAACAAACACTTACAACCAACACATATACATTCGTTGTTGTATAAACGAATTCACTAAACTGTAGTTAAACACATATAACTATACTTATCATCACAATACCGCGGCATCTTCGCCAAGAATAATAATAAAGAGCAGGTGTATGCAATTATCCGAAAACATCATGAGCAATTCACGTTATATATCAAAATCCTTAGAACTACACATAAATCTAAAGTTCGAATTACTACGCGACAATTATGCTCTCATTGCTTCTCTTCGACCTTTTCTTCCAACTGCAATACAAAGACATGGTAAACAAGCACGCAAGTAGTATACTTCATACAAATCATTACAACCCATTTATACTCATTTGAAACTAAACCAATACAATATGTCACATTCATACAGATGACTAATTTTTAATCCCATACAACTGATTTAAACCCAATACAACCCATTTAAGCTCTAAAGAACCCATTTCAACCAACCTTAGCCAATTTCAACACAAATTAACCCAACACAACCCATTTACCAATATGACTAACTTACATTCTGTATAACTAATTTGACCAGGACCTATTGATACCCTATATGACATGTTTCAACCTAATATAGCTCATTTCACCAATATGGTCAATTTCATCCAAATACAGCTACTTTAAAAAAAACAAAAAACAAAACTTACATAATAAAATAAAAACATACCCATGGTGTAATTAAAATGGAAATGGATAAGGTCTTTGTCGAGTTTCGGCCGCAATCAGTTACCTCTGAATAACAATAAAAAATATAGTTAAAAGAATGATAAAAGTTAACATACATATGTACTTTGTGTATTACTAAAGAATAATGTGGGAAACTATGTTAGAAATCAACATTATTATCTTTAATATACAAACAAAAAAAAACACTTCAATCATCATCATTAGAAGAATGATCAAACCAATGAAACCTAACGCAACAACGTTAAACGCTAATTCACTATGATACTAGACCTCTAATACCTCATCTAACAATCCATAATAGTCACACACATCATCATTCTAAACATCGCCTTTCATGCATACACCACTGTTTTGTGTTACAAGGCTATTACCATTTGCAGGTAGGAAGAATGGTAGTTCATAACGACACAAAACATTAATGAGAAGTAATTCTACATGAAACTACTTGATTGTACATCCTCTCACTTTCATGGCTTCATGTTTGGCAAAGCATTCATGACTTGCTATTCATAAATAAGGCTTAGTGGTGTTTGATAATGACTTAAAGAGTCTTAATAGATAAATATGTAAATGTATTAAGTCATTAAATGGGTGTTTGTTTGGGCTTAAAATAAAAGATGACTTCATGAAAAGCCACAAGTGGAGGGTCTCCAAATTAAGTCATCCCTTAATTATGCTTTTACATATTTACCTCCCTTTTTAACCTATAATCCCACATATTTCATATAAAAGGGTATACAAAGAATTTCTCTCGATTAAGACACTTTATTCAAAGACACAAACAAACAATCATTTAGTTATCTACAAATGCATAAACATATATCCGCATGTACACTTTAATTTTATACGACTTAATAAAAACTAAACAACAGCCCTTACTGCTTTTTGTATCCAAAGTGATAATGGAAGTCACCCAAATATAGAAACCTCCCACAATATCCGGACATCTTAATAAGAAAATTTACCAATCTTACTTTTTTATCTTTTGGGTATGAGTGAAGTGAAAACTCACCCGCACCATATTTGGCGACCTGACAGCTAAACCTCAGACTCTACAAAACACAGGAATTAAATATTAAAGAGAACCAACTAAACCTTATTTCAATTGACAAACAATATTAAAAAGTCGTGCAACGTTGTGGTAAGGGCTTAGCATCCTAAAGATGAGGTCTGGAGTTCGAATCTTGTTAGCTACAAACTCATTGGGCCACTCACCCTAGCCATATAATCCACCCATAGTTGTAAAGGGCTAGTGATTTACCAGACTTTGTGGGTCTTGCGGGGTAGATAATCAAAAGCAAATAATAATTTTGTATCGTATCATACCAAAAACTTGATACCAGGGAAGCCGTTACGATCAGCAAGCTTATGAGCAACGTTGACTGCTCCATGAGAAAAATCGGTTCCAGTGAGATCCGAGAACCTATACTCGTCATTAACATATACAGTTAGAATCTAGAAAATCAAACTGTATGCATGAACTACACTAATATAACCAATAGATTGAAGAGGAATCATGACACAACACTTCATACAATCATACTCAAAGATTACAAGCAAGTTTAATCTCTATACGAGCCACATGCTCCAAGAACGATGCTAAAAACACAAAAGATGGCATAATTTGAAAAAAAAAATCTATTTTATTTGAGCCATTCCTATAGAGAACGAAACCACTATAAAACCTTAGCTTTAATATTGACAAACAATTAACCAATGATATTTTCACCTACTTACACGTGTATTAGAGAGCTAGGTGTCATAACAAGGCATAAGTTCGTCGTCGCGCCACCTCAGCGCCACATCAGCATCTCATTTTCCCACAACTAACCACAACAAACCCACTCCTCACTCATAACAAACTTCAACCTCTTCATTTGGGCCCCACCATTACCACTTTATTTTTTTTATTAAATTTTCACTTCCAAATAAAACTAAATAAATTCATTTCATTCAAATTAAAAATACAATACATAACACAATAATAAAAACAACACGATAAAAAAAAAACAACACGATACGAAAAAAAAAAAAACAACACGACATTGGAAAAAAAAACAACACGATACGGAATAAAAAAACAACACGATTAAGAAAAAACAACACATACCATCGGATTTAATCTTCGACATCCCAATTTGGGCAATTTTCAAAATCTCCCAAACGTGAACATATTTGAACTCCTTCTACCAAATTGTCAGTGGAAGCTTAGTTTCGATTTTTAGACGAGATTGGTCATTTTGAGCACTCGACCGCAACTGCTTGTAAATCATATTGAACCTTTGTAATCGACGTTAATCCTCGCCCATTTACCCGTGATTGAATTTTTGTACGATGGTCACTATTGTCCGATTATTTATAAAGGTGGTTTTCAATTTCAATTTCAAATTCAAAACCTGCATCACATAAGCGGGTTAATCCAAATTTAAACGTTAAATCTAATTCAAAAACTGCATCACAAGTTAAATTCAAATTCAAATTTTAAACTAAATACAAACGGTTAAGTTTTCTATATATAGTATCATACCAAAGATTACTTTCACACAAATAATAACACAATCACACACAAAAAAATGTCTCGAAAGACTTTTCTCAAAGAATTCTCACCCCTGCAGAAGTTGCCGGAAACCAACTTTCCAACTCGCCAGAGTTTGAAGTTTACTCAACACCACTGTAAATGTCTTCCCTGGGTTTGAAAACATCCTGCATCCCAATTGTTCCAAGTCCATCATGAATACCCGTGTGGATTTTCAAACCACCCAAGGTTAAGCTGAGGCTTCCTCACGCAGATTTGAACAAGATGAAGAAAACGCTGTGAGATATCGCAAGAGCAGCACGTGAAGAGTCGCCACGAGAAAGAAGCACGGTGGCTCAAGACTCCAAGACAACTTTTTCGACATAATGGAGAGTCGATACATTAATGGGGAGTTTTATTCTCCAACAAGTGATGTTGGTTTCGACTTGATGACTCGCTTTTTAAGTGTTTAGTAGTTTTATTATGTATTTCATGTTTTTATGTTGTTTTTAGGGATCCATCTGTAGTTTTAATGTTTAAGCTTATTATAAGAGTCATCAAATACACTCCAAGTTTTAAGATATGATGCATCTTTTGCAATGCAAATTCCATGATTTAGCACCACCTTATCAAGACACAATGCTGTCAAATAAGAAGCAACCATCTCAGTCACTTCCCTACCACACCCGCAAAACCTCAATCACATTTAAAATCACAAAGAGACCAACCTCTTATACACTATAAAAATATAACATTTTTGCTACAAGGCATCTCCAAAAAAAATTATGTAATTCCAGCGCATATATAAACCTACCACTCAATTAATGTCCATATGCTAATAACTAAAAAGAACAAATACTCTGAAAACTTACCTTTGCTCATTGAAATTTTCGAACTCTCTTTGTAAGTATGAATTCCGGTAGGACCTTGAGCCCATTGTAAGTCTACACATACACATGACACATCAAATAAAAAGTTATAGGTAATAATGGTGAAGCTGATGCTGAAATACAGTTTAGAAACAATATATCACAAGTTGACAACACATATTTGACCCAAAAAAAAATGATCAACAATTCTAACCATATCACTAATATCAAGAACGAAGATGTAGCATTTCTTTCTATCATTTCGGTTTTGATTTTAAGGGGAAAGGATGGGTGTGGCTGAATTAGTGAAAGGTTGGAGAGAGGGATCCAAAAATGTGATTTTGATTTTTGGGGAAAATTAAGGGCGGGATATATTGAAAATATTTGGGGGGAGGGCCAAATTTTAGGGAAAACTTCTTAAAAATGTATGATCGAAAATTAATTCAGTAAAAGTGATTTACGAGAAGCTTTGTTTGTACTTGTCACAGCTCACCAAAAATTAGCGTTCTTAAAAATTAGCCCAACTTTATCGTTTTTTGTCAAACGACCACTAAAATTCAAAATGGTCATTGTTCACCGCTTACTACCTAAAAAGCTCCACACCGCTTTGCGCCAAACATACTCTTAGTACACCCCTTAGTATGGTGACAAATATTTGGGTTTTTTTTATCAATCATGCATTTTTATTTGGTTAAGTAAATTTTATTGAATTTAATATAGAGTTTCTTTAACCAATTGCTCTTGAATCTTCTTTATGCATGTTATAGCACGTGTGATGCATCATCAAGCCTTGTACCATAATGACACGTGTTTGTACATTGCAACGATCATATTCCAGTCATGTTGGTTCCTACATGTGTTTGCCAGGATTTGAGCCTGTATTGGGAAGTAGATTATGACGTGAGTTATTACGGGTTACGACCTTTGTGGGCCTATTTCAAATGTATGGGCTTTAGCTAGTTGGGCTAAAGCTCTCATACGCTATCAGTTACTATTTAACTCTCGATATATATAATATGAATAAATGTAATCAAATGAATTAGTGGTAAGCCTTTAACTTTCTCACAATAGGTTTAGGGTTCAAACTTACTAGCTAACGTTTGGGGGTTCACCTAGAAATAGGTCAGAAATGGTCGAGGGTGCCTCATAGTTTACAACACTATCAAACCTAAGCCCACATACGGGCTTCCTGCCTAGACACATAATTATCATTTAACATATTTTATGAATGAAGTGATTCTTACACCAGATAACTTGAATATAAATGACATCAATCTTTTATTTATCTGCTTTTGTCTATGCAATATAGAATATTTTTAGCTTGACCTTAAAGGAAAAATATTTATTTCATAAACAACAAAGTTAACTCACCAAAATATAGAAGACGACGCGTTTTAAGTAATATGATAGATATTAATCCATTATATAGATTAATTATAAAGATTAAAAATTAATAACGAAGGCTATCAATGTTAGAGTAAATTAATAAAACCATCTAAATTTAATTTGATGTCAAATAAAAGAAATATATATATATATATGGAAGAGATCCTAGTTAAAAAACTAAATAAGAAGAATATAAGAATAATTTCTAGCCACATATTTCAAATAGAGTGAGAATTTGGTGAGACGATCTATTTTCAGAGCTGCATCCGAAACGAGCTACGCGCTTCTTCTTATCATTCTTATTTTAATTTTACTTTATTTGATCCTAACTATATATATATATATATATATATATATATATATATATATATATATATATATATATATATATATATATATATATATATATATATATATATATATATATATATATATATCTTTATATTATATAATAACGATAAGATTCGTGATTAATGCCACCTCAACGACACTTCAACGTCACCTCAATGCCACATATCAAATTTCATGCCACATAAGCATTTAAGCAATATTTTTATCCACCTAAGCAATAATATTTAATTTTCTGATTTTATGTATTAATTTCGGAATTCAATTAGTTATTATGTAAATTTTGATTTTTTATTAATTTTCAAAATTGTTTATAAAAAGGAGCCTTGCAAGGATCGAACCTGGTTATTTGGTGAATAACACTGTGTTTACCACTAACAACATGACTTTTGGAATATATGTTGCAAGTCCAAAATTATAAATCTATGCAAAGGAATCCCTACAACTTAGGTGACAAAACATATACTAGTTATATTTTTTATATATATTGGATTTTTTTTTCACAAAGAAAACCCTAATCATCAAATCTCTCCAAGAATAAAACTCCATCAATAGGGTTTTAACGATTTTTAATGTGTTTTTGTGTTTTGTCGCTTTTGGAGCTTTGATAATGTATCTAAATTAGGTTTTTATTTTTCTTTAGCTTTGTTATTGTCATGCATAAATTAGGGTTTTAACATTAGCTTTGTTAATGTTAATAATATTAATACTTATTCAGCTTTTATCGATCCTCACAATTAGTCAGAGCAAGTGTTACATTCTTAATAATGTCCGTAGGAGAAAAAATGAGTCTCGCAAAAACAAATATGAAGCTCTTATGGAGCGTTAATAATATTGTAAGTGAGATTTCTTAAATAGTTCCTCACATCGCACGAGACTAAAAAAAGTGTATCAAAAACTTACTTTTGTTTCATGGACCCTTTAGTAATACTATGATTTGTCGCTTCCATATGCAAATGTGGTTCTTATTCTTATACAACGCCGCTTGTATACGCATTATAAAATCTTACTACTTCATCGGGCAAATTTTCTTAATCGGATGTGTTTCACCGAAGGATGTATCGACTTGAGTGGTCTACCGATGGTGCTTTTCTCATCTCGATCACCGATAACTCGCATCATATGGGACGCCAATAAAGGTAAGCAAAACGACGAGAGTCAAGATGATATCAATTATTAATATGCAACTCTAGATGATCGCCCGATTATCTTTGTTTTTCTTCGTGGTCTCCCATCGATCTTAGATATGCAAGATATTAATTGAACAATACAGAAAGGATGATGATGTTTCAACTACAACTCTACTACAAGGTTAATTATCATACCTTTAATCATTTAAATATGTTAAACCACTAATAGTTTCTGCTTTATTTTGTTAAAGCCCTTACTTGATAATAGGATGTAAAGCGTAGACACTGTTAATCAAACCAAAGTTAGAGCAGTTTGTCTCCTCAAGCTTATATCCTGGGTATCTTATGGACCGTTGGAGAGGTGAAATGGTGTCAAGGTACTACTTTCTCCCTTTTTGGTTTTGAGTATCATGAGTCGCAAGTTAATTGTGCATTAAATAATATGCAAGCATTCAATATTACAGAACTCGAAAGACAACGAAGCCCAAACTCCTACAAGTGGCATAGACAGATGCTAGTATTTTCCAGACTTCTCAAGCCGCACTTTTCTTAGTTAGTGCTAAAATTATTTTGTGTACTATTTGCCATTTATCCTTCTTTAACTTTACAGTTAACCCATTTTTCATACTTAAAAGAAGAGACAAACTATACGGCTGATTCACCATGTTTTTAACTGTTACACCCCCACCAATCAACTCAACCTCAAATTCATACATGACAACCACAACCACATATTTCATCCGCGAATAAGTCATTTCTTTCCCTAAACACATCTTAAAACCACCATGAAAAACAAGATACTTGAAATGATCCAATGGTTGGTACACTCCATTATCATCCAACCATCTTTCGGCTTAAACTCTACAACCGACCCCCAAAGTCTCCATTCGCCTCTATTGACATACCGAGTAAATCAAGAAACCACCCTTTAACAACAAATGTACCATCGGTAACACATCATCATTCATCGTTAATCTGGGGTTAATTGAATCTGGAAGAGTCTCATCACTCTAATAAAGAAGCATGTAAGAGCGGAGTTTTCAATTCACAAATGACGCTTTGGGGATGAATATTGGTGCTTTCATGGATTAAGCCTTTACAATGTGGATGCAACTGAGCAATTGGTCAAAGGGAAGAAGGTTGTAGTTGTTTGTTTAGGAAATCAGACTTGATATTGCAAGGGTTGTATCAGTGTCTCGAGTGTCTCTTGTCAAAGAAGTATGTCAGATCCAAACGCCTTTTGACAAAGGTATAACCAAACATGATTATGCACTACACAAACAACCAAATAAATTGTTACATTGATCAAAATATTTTCAATTTTAGTTCAGACCATGGACCATATTAATTGGATGGAGTCAGCTATATTTGAACAGAATCTTGTCTTCATTTATCGGCTGTAACAAATATAAATCCAGTATCTTTTTAGTGCCTTTCTTTAATCCAATATCTTTTTTTTTTAGTGCCTTTCTTTATACATATGGGGTAAATGAAGGTTTGCAAGGTCGGTTCAAGTTTTGGTTCAGCAATGGTTGCATGGATGAATCTCAAAAAGCGCTGAGGTACTGATATATGTAAAGAGAAAATAAAGGTATGCATAGATATGTATATAGTTTTTGTAGGTCGAGAGTGTAAAGGTTAGAACCTACAATCGTATATGTTATCATTTGTATTAGGCGTATGTAAAATACTTATGAAATGTTACATTAATGTTGGGTTCAAACAATTTTCGAGGAAATGTGGCCACCATGAATCAGAATATATCTTTATCTCGAGGAAACTGCTCATGGTTCGAGATCCATCGTGTTTGTCCAAGTGTCCGCTATTTCCGTGTCGGGCTTTGTCAACTACTGTAATCAATCCTTCTAACTTAAAACGCAGCTTGATTTCTTTTAATATAAAATTGGGAGATGGAATTCATGTTCAAAATTCGAAGATGGAATTCATGTTCACTTTAATCTGGTCATTAAGTTTTAAAATAAATTGAACCCTTTAAGGTTTTTATGCACTTAAACTTATTATAGGTGTGATGGTTAATATTAAATGTCTTCAAATAGGTCCGAACAAACTTGAAATTATCGCCTCTTGCAAGAATAAGATAGTCATCTCTCATTTCATATTTTAGAAGTCTAAACTTACCTTCTCATTCGTGTAAAACTCCCTTAAAATATTCTCGCATTGTATGTATATGTTCCTATAAAATGGGTGTATGTTGTCTCGCTTCTTTTGGCCACTACACTCTAAAGGGGTATTTGTTTATCGTGATTTTCGTATCTTTAGTGTTGTATATCACTAATCCTTTAAATTTTGAAATATAATAGCTAACTTGAACCATCGATATAAATATAAGATCTCATCCTTTCAAGATGAAAAGGACTTTGCATAAGTTTAGATGTACCGTAAGGGTTCGACATCATAGATAGGATCAACAACATGCTATTGACAAAGTGTTCCAAAGAGTTTGATGTACCGATGTTGTCGCAAGAAATGCTACCTCCCGTACATGAACACGAAAATAAAATAGACCTTTAGTATTAATTTGTAATTTAGTAATGGTTGTAAATGTCACGATGTTGGCAAGTCACATTGGCATGTTCCCTCAGAGGAAGAAGAGACTGAGAACATGCGGCTTTGCCAACGTGGAAATAATTGTACCGCTAATGAGATTTGAGGATTTTAGATTACGTAGCCTTTACACTATTGTCAAAGATACCCACGCTTACTCAAGATTTAGATCGCTTGACTATCCATTTTAATTATAAGTCGGCTATAATATGTGTGCATTTTGGAGTCACGCTGTTGAATAAAAGATCAAAGAGCAACACGCTTGAAACACCCACCTGAAGCAACCACTTGATGTTTAGTTATACAAAGAAATGAATGTATATGCGAAGATGCAAGACAGTGGTGTTTTCATCAAATAGTTTTAGTACAAGGAAACTATGTGTTAAATGTAAGCATACCAACTATAATCTTACACTAACAATCAAATGTTTTTGAATAAATGATTTTCGAGGTTGTAAGATTTACAAACGCTCACTTACTTACTCGGCCCCACAATTGTTTCTACGGACCCATTAGAGATTATAACCCAAATCACCCCATCCGAAAATAAACGAGTGAAAGTGCCAACCATCCGCTTAAAAACATCATTATGTGCTCTACTTAAAACATCATCTCGTTATATGCCCTTTGATAAGTTTCTATTAACGACAAATAAGCACTATCAATATTAAAGAGCAAGACAAACCATTTGATGAAAACCGCATTGATCCCAATATTTACAACTTCCGCTGCAGCAGTACCGATTCAGCCATCCACTTACTAAGAAATTGGGTTGTGGATTTCAAAACTATCTAGCCTTCAATCTTAAGATTAAGCGTCAAAGGATAAAATGGGTCTACCGTCAGAGCTCATTATTAAACCATTTTCAAGTCCCCGAATCTCTCAACTATACTTACTAGGACATTTACGGAATGTCTTTCTTGGTACCAAATGCCGTGAACCGTAAGTTCAAAGGGATGCGTATACAACAACCACAAGAAGGAATGATTTTGCCTCAGATAATGGACATGCACATCCTTGAAAGACTCAATCAAGTGTCTGTTATATCGTGATAGCTTATTTTTCGTTAACTTAAGTTTTTTAACGATATTTATAAGGCTTGCTCGCCCATCAAACGAGCTACGCTTTGATACTTTGTTCTTGCGTACAACTTTGAAACTTTTTTTTCTCTCATATTCGATAACCATTTATTTCTTTTTATTCTTAATGCATTCAATAAAAATTTGGTACGTGTATATCTTATTTTCCATTAACTTATTTTTTCAAAACGATAATTTCGCTATAGCAAATTATGTCAACGATAATTATAAGACATGCCTCGCCCTATTGGGCGGGCTTCTACCACTAGTATATATATATATATATATATATATATATATATATATATATATATATATATATATATATATATATATATATATATATATATATATATATATATATATATATATATATATATATATATATATATATATATATATTGAACACTTATGGATCAAAAGTGTAAATTGGGTCATTTTTCAAAAATGTTCCAAATACAAAAGAATTAAATAAAATCTCCCAAATACATGTGTATTGTTCACAACCTATAAAAACCGTTCCAAATACATAAGTGTATGGCACCGTTCGTATCAACCGTTCCAGATACATGGTTATTTGGCACCAAAAGTAGATAGCATTCCTAATACATATACAAATTTGGCACCAGTTGTACCAACCGTCTCAAATACATAAATATTTGGCAATGGTAACTCAAAATGTTCCAAATACACATGTATTTGGCAACATTGTTAAAAAACGTCCCAAACACATACGTATTTGGAACAGTTTCTTACTAGTCGTCCCAAATACTTAACGTTTTGTAACGGTTATCCCACAAGTGCCAAATACTTGGCATGATTTTCTGACTGTACCAAAAAGTTTCGTCCTAAAAACCCTCTTTTCTTGTAGTGTTCGTTTGAAAATGCTCAAGAAGGATAGGGTTGATTTGGTAACCAAAGTAATCCCCTACATTGCCATGGAGCTGTACCATAGTGATGATGTGGGCACTATGATTGGGAAATTGGTGAATGCAAACCATATTTCATGGTAAATTTACCACTTTGGAGGAGGGTCGAGACAGGAAACCAAGAAGCTTGCAAATGTTCCATACTTCGTGAGCAACCCATGAGCAGTGAATATGATGACGCAGCAATGCCTTATCCATCGCAGAGTTCTCCTTCCTCGTCAAGCGATTAATGACCCAACGACTTCTATCGAGGACCCATTAGCCTAAGCCAAGGAAAATCCACCGCCCTCCTTCAAGAGGACACCATCTCCCAAGGTTCCATCCTGTGTTCTACTAATCCAACCCACTCTAAAGTTTGATGAAGGCTACCGTGTGGTAGTAATTTGATCCCTCAGGGTGGTGTGTACCCTGTTTCAAACAATATGTCTGTGTCTCTTTCCAGGTTATATGCCTGATGAAACAATTTACATTTTATGCATGTGGTAAACGCCTTGGCCTAAGACAATAACTCTGCTTTGTTTGATCGTTAGGCTACTACCGTTGAACTAGTTAAACTAGTCGTAAATGAATATTCACATCAAGGCCATCAAATGATTTTGCTATCTTTGATTCTTCTCTCAGACGCTTCATTTGACGCAAAATTTTACAACCTATGGCGTATGGTAGATGCAGCCTCATTATGTGTAATTACTTCACCAAGAATATAGTAATCGATAATTTAATTGTCGACAGAGGTTTCGTAACCCACTCCATCTTAACTTTGGGTAGGTAAAGGCTTGAATACCTTAAGACCACGTGAGGAAAGTTAATGTGAAGTTGAGGGATGTTAAGCATAATGAGCAAGACATATTGTTAGTCTTTGTACATCCCTTCGACATTGAAACTTATAAAAACGATTTCGGGTGGACAAATCTTTGTTGTATTGAACAAACAAGAGATTTGAGGAAATGTGTTATATCATTGCTGGGCAGGAGGATTACATCATTTTAAGAAATGAATACTAGACGATACCATTAATACTTCTTTCCCAAGTGAGAAGAATGCAAATACATTGATTGAAAGCAAATTAAAATGTCCTTAGACATTGTAAGTTTCATATGTAAACTTACGGGCGGGTAGTGTCATTCCAAGTCCTATCATAGCTGGCTCCATCAAGGGTTTCCAGCTTGTAGGTCCGCTACATATGCTTCCATAACTACGAGGTCCTTCCCATGTAGGCCCTAGTTTACCCCGGTACTCACTTTACTATACTGCTGAGCCTGGAGGACGATTCTCTAGCTTAAATGTCAAGGCCAACCTCGTTGTAGTATTTTTCAATCTTTGTTTATGGATAGCCTCCCGATCGAGGCTATTTCCTCTTTTCGAGTAGGTCTAGGTTGTCATGAGTCTTTCTTCGCTGTCCGCCGCCTCGGGTTCATGACCCTTTCTGCTTCGACACTTACTCCGGGGATGATGCCATGCGCCCGTATGTCAAGCCAAAAGGAGTCTCCCCATGACTTGACTTTGTGTGCTCTCGTGAGCCCATCATAGTACTTCGAGGTAGCTCATCTAGCCAACCATGATGGTCAGATCCAAGCCTTCGCTCGGCGCCTGATGATGTCCTCTAGTAACCTCCACCGTCTGCTACCTTGAGGATGGTAAACGGGTGAAAGATTGCTTTATGTTCAGCCTCCAAAACACCGAAACACTTCTTAAACTCAAGCTTCCATTATCCGAGATGATGATATGGGTAATCCGAACTGGCATATAATGTGTTCCCACACGAAATTTTCCATGTGCCTCCCTGTGATTGATGCTAAGGGCTTGGCTTCAACCCATTTCGTGAAGTAATCGATGGCTACGACCAAGAATTTTACCCCTCCTAGAGCAATTGGTAGGGGACCTACGATATCTATCCCCCATTGACTGAAAGGCCATGCGAACATCACGGAGGTCATATCTTGTTTTGGTAGCCTTGGCACTCTTGAGTTGATTTGACAGGCTTCACACTTCTAGATAATTTCATCAAGGCCCCGTGCATCAAGGCCAATAATATCCTATCCTCATGATCTTAGAAACAACGGAGCGAGGTCCCGCGCGTAGCCCACAAGACTCTTCGTGCACTTCTTGAATGATGTTGGCGGCTTGCCTAGTCCTACACAACGAGCCATGGAGACAAGTAAGGACCTTCGTGATAGGTAGTTCTCATGATTCTCAGACATGGTGCTTTGATGCGAACCTTTCGTGCTAGCTTCGATCCTACTAAAGATACCACTTAATAGGTATTCTAATCGAGTCATCCACCTGACTCTTCCTCCAAAGATATGTCGACACCTCCTTTCTGGACGATGGACCTATCTCGCCAATACTTTGACCGTAACCTCTTAGTTAGATGAGAAATGCCATTGATGCCATTTTGCTAAGTGCATCCGCTTTTTGTTTTGGTTCCTTCGAACATGTTATATGTCGTAGGAGGTAAACCTTCGAGCATCTCCTTGGCTTTATCCGTATTGCTTGATCATGTGTTGTCTTGCCTCAGGAGCCCTTGATCGGATTGGCCACCAACCAGGAATCAACAAAATAGCCAAGTCTTCTACCCCATGTCCTTAGCCACGGAGGTCTCGCTAGCAAGGCTTCATACTGCTTCATTATTAGTAGCATCAAATTCAAACGGAGTGCATAAGTATACTCCTTTCCTCTGTGGTCAACTAGCATTAACCTTGCACTGCATCCGCTTGAGTCGGAGGCCCCATCTGTAAAGCTTCCACCCTTCGACCGCCTTCGAGGCTTCTTCTCAAGAACTTTGTTGTCCCGCTTTTGGCCTTGAGGGTGTTTCGCTAAGAAGTCCGCCAATATTTGCCCTTTGACCGAAGTTTCTACCCTTGTACTCAATTTCATGTTCTCCTAGCTCGATAGCCCACTTAGTTATGCCCGATTTCTCTCGCTCAAAGTATCCGCCATTAGGCTTGTCGCTGAGCACTACATGGGGTGAGCTTCGAAGTACCTTCAAGGTGCCTCGCAAAGATGGACCAAAGCCAAGATTAACTTCTCCAACCTCGATGATTTAAATCGCCCTCAGAGAACCCCTCGATAATGAAGTAGATAAGGATTTGCTTATTTCCCTCTCCGCCAATAAGACAAAGACCGATGCTTTCAAGGAGGTCATGATGTACATAAACAACACTTTTGATTGGGGCGGTAAGTGTAGGTAGAATAGCCATGAAACTTTGAGCTTTTGAAAGGCAATCCGATCCGCGCCCAATCGAAATCACATATAAATAAGCCGTGAAAACGCTTATTTATATTTTACGATCTTCTAATGTTTTGTCGATAACAAATATAAAATCATTTTAACTAAACAAATAAAGTATGTAAATAATTTGAGTTAATAGTTTTCTAAACACACTTACGCTTCTCACATAAAACACTAAAACAAGTATAAGTGATTTTATGATTTAGATACATATGTACAACAACTAGTGTTTACATATCGGGTTAAACAT
This sequence comes from Chrysanthemum lavandulifolium, assembly GCA_022545495.1. Lineage (NCBI taxonomy): Eukaryota > Viridiplantae > Streptophyta > Magnoliopsida > Asterales > Asteraceae > Chrysanthemum > Chrysanthemum lavandulifolium. The sequence continues at coordinate 38,862,485 of CM040238.1, read as the reverse complement.
ATACTTAAACTAAGTATACTAAAATGGGTAAAACTAAGTGTATGCTAAATTGGGTAAATACAAGTATATACTAAAAGGGTAAATACTAGCAAATGAGTTTTGACCTATAACCCATGGTTTTATATATACCACTTAACCAAGTACATTGTATCTAGAAAGAAAACCATGGATCAACCCATAACCCATGACCCATGACCCTTAACCAAAAATACCCATGGGCAAGAGGAGGACCACTTGATCCCTAGTTTTAGTGCTAGCCGGATCCTCGTGGTAGGGATCCGTGGGATCCGGAAACATAAGAGAATTTTTCTATAAATAGAGAGCCATTTCTTCCTCTCTATGTGTGCTTTATATATAAACTTCCCCAAAGTATTCTAACCTCTAACCTCGATCTAAGTGATCTATGTAGTTTGTCTTTGTTTTAGTGTGATCTACTAGGTTCCTCCTAAAGGAAAGATCATCACTCTTGAAGACGCAAGCTCAAAGTCCATGAGTTGCCATGCTTCGCCATCATCAAGACTACTAAGGTTATCTTGTTGATAGTTCTTCCTTTCTCCATAGATGTTGGGTCAAGGCATTAGTGAAGAATGCCGAAAGTGTCAAGATGAAAGCATTAGTGAAATGTGCTCATCATCCGTGTCAAAGCATTAGTGAAGGATGCTAAAGGTGTAAAGACGAAGGCATTAGTGAAGGGTGCCAAGCGCCAGTCAAAGGCATTAATGAAGGATGCCAAAGAATCAAATCAAGTAGCATTGGGAAGAATGCTCAGTCGATAATCGATGAGGTGCATCGTTATACATATATGTATTTGTTTTATACAAGGATGGTGATATCCTTGATGGTGTTGTAACAAGGAGTAGATCTCCTCGAGACTAGGTGTTGTGTCGTGAAGGTGTAGTTCACCTAAGGTGTGAAAGAACTAGGTACTTAGCCTAGTACCTAATAAAGGGTAGGCGACGCTGTGAAGGATTAGTTCTCCTAAGGTGAAAGAACTCGATGGTTAGCCTAGCACCGATAAAGGGTAGGCGACGCTGTGTTAGGTGTGGTTCGCCTTGGTGTGAAAGAACCCGGTATTTAGCTTTGTACCGTAAAAGGTTGCGACGCCAGGAAGGCTTCTCCGCCATAAGAGTTGGTGTAGTGTTTACGAACCTCGAGTAGGTGACTGGGAGTGGAGTAGGCAAGGAAGGTGTCCTTGTAGCCGAACCACTATAAATACTTGTGTCGTGGTGATGTGCTTTTACTCTTTATCTTTCATTATACGTATCAACGTCCAACATAAACAATCAAATAGATTGACATAAGTCGATCTAAATATTTAAAAGGAAGTTTTAAATTGGTAAAACTATTCAACCCCCTTCTAGTTTTCCACAATTACATCGAGCTACGTTACAAGGTTCTTAAAGTATGTTGTACTTTAAAGACTTGATACGATCCGTATGTTTGAAAACTACAAAGAAGGATTTTTTAAGGTCATATTTTCTTTAAATCATTTTGTTGGACATTGATAGATCATTCTAACAACTCTTGTTTTCAAGAAATCTTCATGCTAGAATCTCTCGTAATCTTCATTCAAAGATTAATTAAGACAACATTCATGAAGGATCTATAAAGTAATCACAACTTACATACACCAAGTACAAAGGATTACTTTAAAAGCTCATGAAGTATTTTTTGGTATTAAGCCAAACCAAGAAGCATAGAGGTATGTTTTACCTTTCATTAGATAGGTTACATGAGTTCAATTTATTTCTTAGTTTAATAATCACTAGCATCGCTAAGTCTCTTTCGTCACTTTTCCATCTTTTTCATCATCGGAATAGTATTCCTTTGATTCACAAACTAACGCCGCGTCACATATGAACCCTCGATATGTGATTCATCAAAAGTCACATCCAAAACAATCTTCATCTAAATACTTCCAAACTATTTTTGTAAGCTAATTTATAAGCCTACTACAAAAATAATGCCAAACAACCCTTTTTCTCGCTCACAAGAGTCAACCTCTAGTTGTACTAGCCTGATCCCAAATACAAAGGATCCGGGAACTGTGGAATGTAACTCACTTTTACGCTTTCAAAATTTCACCACCGACACTTTCCTCTATTCACACAAAACAAAACGACTAAGCTATCGAATTAATCCTCATTGGCTTCTATAATTTCAAGTATTCCTTCCTAGAACACCATTGTAAGTAATTACATTAACCTCGTTTCTAATTTTCATCATCTTAATTCAAGGGTTTATGGTTTCTAAATTCTAATCAATTAATTAGGGTTTTCAAATTAATCATGAAAAGGGGCTTTTAAATCACATTGTGTTCACAACATTGTTAATACAAATCAAACCATAAACCCATATCAACCAATTTAACCTAATCGAAAAAATTGTATTTTTAGGACCAACCATGCCCAAAGCCACTCAACAAGATCATCATGACACCGCCCATTACCTTACTCATTACTATCATAAAGGGGTCTCACCAAAACTAACTGTAAAATTTTCAAAAGCCTCACAAAACGACTTATTCATTTAAGGACGGTAGTCAAGGAATGTTTCCTTGAAGATACCGACATTCGTTAAGTTTTCAACAATCAACTTTGATTGCCTTCTTGACATTGATGAACAAATTTGTCCGGTTTTTATTTTGAATTCTACAAAAGTTTTAGGATCATTAGGAACACCGATAATAGATCTCAATCGCCTTTATCATCAACACACAAAACTTTACTCTTCCTCTCAACACTTTTGCTCAAATTCTTCGTGATTCCTTGTGAGGAATTTTGTATGTACTCTCAAGATTGGGCAATTAACTCTCAAAACCGTGCACTTGATCCCAAGCCTCTATCACACTCCTCTCGACGATCCCAAACCATTCGCGATACTATCTTTAAAATTAGATCGACCAATCCCGCTACGATCGTAGAATAAAAGCTCATTCACCGTGATCCTTTAAAATGGTACTTTTCAAATGCATTCCATGTTTAGAAAATGGAAGAAACTTAGGGAAAACATCATTAGCCTAGTTGAAACAAAGATCATCCAAACGCATGTCTTGTGCAGATGATCTATTGTCTTACTCACCAAAGGCCATTTAATCTTGCCTACTACATGGTAAGGAGAATGGTCGGGTATTCAAAGCTTCCAACATGGTACTTCCATAAGGTATGCCCTAACACGACTTTGTAAGTATGTTAGTGCATTGCAACCATCCCATATCAACGATGATCATTACCTCCGATCACGCCATGGTACCTCTTAACAAACAACCCTTAAACGGTTCATGGTCAATGGAGAGAAACCTCAAGCTCTCTCTGACCTCCTCGGAGAAGAAGAAGAAGAAGATGAGGAAGACATCGACCCAGATCCAACATCAAATTGGAAACTTGAATACCACGAACAACTTCCAACCATTCCAAACGAGACCGCTGAATTTAAACAAATAAGAGGCATGATTCAAAACCTCGCCTACAACCTCACTAAGTCGTCAAAAAGGAAAAGGAAGAATTGACGAAAGAGACAATAGGAATGTGCTTAGTTTCACTTATTTTATATCCGAATGTCTTCTCTAATATTTTTAGTTTATGGTATTTTGGATATTGTTACTTTACCTTGTAAGTGATGTTTTATGATAACTTGCTTGTTCCTATTTGCTTGTCTTATAGATTTAATAGTGTACAAAATCGCACATCATTTTCTCGTGTAGGTTCTCGGTTGGTTCGACCGCAGATGCCGCATCCCTAGGATTAGCCTAGCCGGATCCTTCCCTCAAGGAACCGTGGGATCCGTGACATCGATCAACAATGCAAAGATTCACCATCAAACCGCTTAGATATCATCACAATAGCTTGGCATATATTTTTAGAACCCAACTAAGTCCACTTCAAGGATGAGAAAGGCTTAGATTCACTAAAGGCTTACTTAAGATCTTAGTCCGATTTTATCAACACATTTAAACTCACCATATTTCCGCTCAACTACTCACAAACTATTTCTCACCTCTCAAAACACTTTAAGAAAGCAAGCTAAACAATTTTAGAAATTGCTTCTAGTCTTTTATATCTCAAGGTAAGACAAAATTAGTTTTCAATTTTAAAATTTTAAAAATTTTTCTTAATATCACCTCAAGCTAAAACCCGATCACTAGGATAATTTATTATGACTTGACACCCTCATAACTCTTAGTGTTATCCTTGGACATCCATTGGTAGTCTTCTTGTCCCATCCTTCTTCCATAAAAACAATCATTTGCTATAACACTTATTACCTCTAATCATTCAAGTACCCTTCATCCTAAACCCTTAGAGAACTGAAACATTCAAAATTAGATAAGCCTTAGCTCCTGAAACCTCATTACAAACTCCGTCATAATCGCCGAGAGCCGATCCCTAGATTAGTTTAGCCGATCCTTCAAGAAGGGAACCGTGGGATCCGGGTGACGCTTATGCCAAACATAGCTAAAACAATCATTTCAACTCACCTTCCTAACTCAAACACTTCATCTCATCTTAAATGAGTTCCTAGATCATGAAATCAATCTCAATTTGTGCATGTCAATCATCACATTTCCAAGAACATTAGTGGATTAAGTCTTAAATGCAATTACAAAGTTCTTCTCTATAACTCACATTGTCAAGAATTCTTTAGTCATCAAACATATAGTTAGACTACCCAAAGCCAATTTTTCTTGATCAAAACCATGATTAGCACAACTACTTGTTAGGATTAAGGATTTAAGATATCCAACAACTTAAGACTTCAAAATTAAGTCTATCCATGATTAAACTAACCTTACAACAAAGATAATAATTTCACCTAGTCCTTATTCGACAACCGATCCCCTGGTCTTCTACTGTGCGGATCCCTACGGAAAGGGATCCGTGGGATCCGTAATACAGAGCATAAACCAGCTCCATATTTGAATTCAAGTCACCTTTTGGGTCTCCAACCACCTTTAGCATTCATTGATTATCCTCATAGAACTTATCAAAACCCCAAAAGCATGCCTAACCTTTCAAATGGCCAAGAATTTAATTTCCTAATTCATATCACCCTTTATAAACCAAACAACCTTAGAGTTAGGTACAACCTCAAATCACATCTCAAAATTAGCAACTAAAAGAGTTCTTACTAGCACCATCACTATGACTAAGGCTCCTAGTGCTAACTCATCCACTCAAGAACCACCCAAGAAACTTGCAGAATCATGCATGAAGTTTCTCAACCAAATCACCTTCGGTAAGTCCACCAAAACTAGGATCTCTCCCACACTAAGAAAACCAATCAAACTTATCCACAAGAAGAGTGCCCACTAGACTTCATCACATAATTCTACTAAACCTCCACAACTCAACCTACCTCATTAGTACCTAGAGCCACCACACAATCATTTGAAGATCCTCAACCCACTTCACTTGAACCTCAACTTCAAGACCATGACTATGAGTGCGATCATAGCAAACATGTTGAAAGAATAAAACATGAACTAGATGTATTAATACATGACCTTCAAGCTCAAACTGAGAATGTTTAGGAAACCTTTCTCATCCTTGATCTTCAATAAGCTTTTAGTCGAATCTTAAGTTTGGGTTAACTTATTAGCATTAATGGCACTTGTTTGGCTAGTTCATTCTCTTAGTTTTTAGAGATTTGGTTGTGTATCTCTTGTTTTATTGAATGAATACTTATATGCCATGATTATTATGTGTGTTGTGCTTGTTATATTGTACATTTATCTCATTCCTCAAATAGCACTCATTGACATTTCTTCATCAACAAGAAACCGTAATGTATAGCCTGATCCCTTCCAGATAACTAGACGGATCCCTCCTTGAAGGGAACCGTGGATCCGTAGGTAAGCACAAATTTCTACTAACTCGAGTCTCTTTTGTAGGAAATTATGCACTATACTCTTGTTTTTCTAACCTTTGTTTTATAGTTATTCAAAATACACATGAAGATATTGACACCATAAAGCTAGGGGGAGCTTTGTGTCAAACGACATTGCAAAATCATTTGCAAACTTAATCCTATTTTGGATTACACTTCATGACACCCCATTGCAACATTGCAATATTTAAAGGGGAACACGTTCTCGTCACTTAGACGAACCATTTGCAAACTTAATTGCAAACACAATTGGTTTATTTTGCGTTATGTCCTTGACGCCATTTCAAAGGGATGGACTCGTCAAGAGGGAGTTAAGACGAGTACCATTCCCGTCACTTGCTCTATTTACATTTTAACAATTTTTTTCTCTTATAAAAATTGTGTTAGTTTCTTTTAACAATTTTTGTTTCGACAAAAAGGGGAGAAGAAAGTAAAACTAAATTTAAACTTTTACTTAATTTTAGATTTTTCCTTAAAATAATTTTATATTTTGTCATCAACAAAAGGGAGATTGTTAATACAAATAAGCCGTGGAAAACGCTTATTTATATTTTACGATCTTCTAATATTTTGTCGATAACAAATATAAAATCATTTTAACGAAACAAATAAAGTACGAATAGTTTGAGTTAATAGTTTTCTAAACACACTTACGCTTTCACATAAAACACTAAAACAAGTATAAGTGATTTTATGATTTAGATACATATGTACAACAACTAGTGTTTATATATTGGGTTAAACATATACTTAAACTAAGTATACTAAAATGGGTAAAACTAAGTGTATGCTAAATTGGGTAAATACAAGTATATACTAAAAGGGTAAATACTAGCAAATGGTTTTGACCCATAACCCATGGTTTTATATATACCACTTAACCAAGTACATTGTATCTAGAAAGAAAACCATGGATCAACCCATAACCCTCGACCCATGACCCTTAACCAAAAATACCCATGGGCAAAGAGGGATGACCACGGATCCCTAGCTTGTGCTAGCCGGATCCCTTGTGGTAGGGATCCGTGATCCGGGAAATGAAGAGAATTTTTCTATAAATAGAGAGCCATTTCTTCCTCTCTATGTGTGCTTTTATATATAAACTTCCCCAAAGTATTCTAACCCTCTAACCTCAGATCTAAGTGATCTATGTAGTTTGTCTTTTGTTTTAGTGTGATCTACTAGGTTCCTCCTAAAGGAAAGATCACCACCTCATCATCAAGACTACTAAGGTTATCTTGTTGATAGTTCTTCCTTTCTCCATAGATGTTGGGTTGAAGGCATTAGTGAAGAATGCCGAAAGTGTCAAGATGAAAGCATTAGTGAAAGGTGCTCATCATCCGTGTCAAAGCATTAGTGAAGGATGCTAAAGGTGTCAAGACGAAGGCATTAGTGAAGGTGCCAAGCTGCTGTGTCAAAGGCATTAATGAAGGATGCCAAAGAATCAAATCAAGTAGCATTTGGGAAGAATGCCTAGGTCGATAATCGATGAGGTGCATCATTATACATATATGTATTTGTTTATATACAAGGATGGTGATATCCTTGATGGTGTTGTAACAAGGAGTAGATCTCCTTGAGACTAGGTGTTGTGTCGTGAAGGTGTAGTTCACCCAAGGTGTGAAAGAACCAGGTACTTAGCCTAGTACCAAATAAAGGGTAGCGACGTTGTGAAGGATTAGTTCTCCTAAGGTGTGAAAGAACCGGTGGTTAGCCTAGCACCGTATAAATGGTAGGCGACGTTGTGTTAGGTGTGGTTCATTTTGGTGTGAAAGAACCCGGTATTTAGCTTTGTACCGAAAAGGTTGTTTACGACCGTGAAGGCTTCTCCGCCTTAAGGAGTTGGTGTAGTGATTACTAACTCGAGTAGGTGACTCGGGGAGTGGAGTAGGGCAAGGAAGGTGTCCTTGTAGCGAACCACTATAAATACTTGTGTCGTGGTGATGTGCTTCTTACTCTTTATCTTTCATTATACGCTTATATATCTATCTATCAACGTCCAACATATACAATCAAATAGATTGACATAAGTCGATCTAAATATTTAAAAGGAAGTTTTAAATTGGTAAAACTATTCAACCCCCCTTCTAGTTTTCCACGTAAACATCTTTTATCCGCGGCATCCTTTGAGTGTCTTGAAGAATGGCAAGGATCCGTCTCGCGCTCTTCGATAAGAATCACCGAGGGTCGCTAACTTCCGCTCGTACTTTGTACATCCTCGAGGGATTTAGAGGTCGCAAGTCGGTGATAGCCTTAACCTTCAAGGATTGGCTTTAATAGCCCGCCGTGATCGTGTGTCCCGTGAATTGTCCTCTTCCACGCCAAGGAACACTTCTTGTGGTTTAACTTCATGTTGATGGCGTGAAGCTGATCGAAGGTTTCCTTTATGTCGGAGAGCATGTCCTCCTCCGTTCTGCTCTTAATAACCATGTCGTCTACATATGCCTCGAGGTTCTTTCCTATTTGCTTGTTGAAGGCTTTGTCCACTAGCCTTTGGTAGGTAGCATCCGCATTTTTCAAACCGAAGGGCATCTTTTTGTAGCAATATACGCCTTTTCCTGTAAAGAAGGCTGTTTTTTCTTCGTCCTCTTCTGCCATCTGTATCTAATGGTAACCCTTATAAGCATCCAGAAAACATTTCAGTCGAAACCCTGATAAGGATTCGACCTTCCAATCAATCTCTGGTAGAGGATAGCAGTCCTTCGGACAGGCCTTGTTGATATCCGTGAAATCTACACACATCCGCCACCCTCCGTCATGCTTTTTAACCATCACCGAATTGGCTACCCAGGTTTGATACTTCACCTCCCTGAGTATGCTTGCTGCTACGAGCTCATCCACTTCCTTGCATGCTGCAGCATTCCTTTCAGGTGCAAGGCTTCGACGTTTTTGCTTGATAGGTTCAATATGCTTGAACTCATTAAGCTTGTTCTCAGTGCCGAAGGGCTCTCCATCTATGATGAGAGTTCTAGGTACCCCCGTCATGTCAGATTAAGTCCATGCGAAGACATCCGCATTGGCCCTTAGTAACTTTTCTAGTTCTGCCTTAAAGGTGGCAGGGAGTTGCTTTCCAATGACCACCGTCTGATCAGGATAAAGATCGTTTACTACGATGCGTTCTTCGTCATCGGTACAGCTGAGTACATCTTTTGAAGGCTCTTCCAGAATTTGTTTGACCCATTTTCCTACGTTCGTAGGCCTTTTCGCGTTGTAACTGGAGAAAACCGTTCCAATACCGAATGGTGTTTGGAATTTGATTGCCGCATGTACGGTGGAGACAACGATGCCCATTTTCTCAGATTATGTTCTCCCTATTAACTGTGTTATAGGAGATTCAAACCCACGATCGCGAAAACTGTGATTTCGTCCCTTTAGCCTTCCTCTGTAGGACTTCTCCCATAGGCCATGAGTGTTCCCCTAAGAAACCCACCAAGGGTACCTTTGAATCTACTCTATTCGACCTTATCAAGGCTCGGGCTTCGTAAAACAATGTTCAGAGATCACTGTAAGAGCTGCATCTAAATAAGCTCTATTTACTTCCGTTGGAGATTAGGACTTTGATGACCACGGGTCATTCGAGAGAACTTTTCCAAAGGATCGGCGGAAAGTAACGCTCCAACCCCGCATAATCCTTCCTCCGCCGCTTTTATTTTTAAACCGTAATCATCCTCGAACCATGAGGATGGATGTTTCAACCGGTGGTGTCTTTTCCCAACCGTGTGCTCTGAGACCTTCTTTCCTTTCTTTATTCCTTCACCAAATGCCCTAACCGACCGTATTTCACTTCTTCTATCTGCTTCTTGATCTCTACGCTTGTTGGTGTCGTGGTCCAGAATCGCCATGGAAATAGCATTATTTAGATGTATCCCCGCTTCTTCATCTACTTGCCAAACGAGGGGAGGATCAAGGCCTCGCACTTTTTGTGGCAAGTATTTCCCTGAGATTTGGATGATTTGCAAGAGTCCGTGGTTAATGTTTTTTTGTAGTGAGAACCCGCCCCGCCTTGTATCTGCTTTTGATCCTTCCCACAAGAATGCTTCAGATTTTCTTTGTGACTTTCTTTGTTTTCGATCGGACCCGCTGGTGGACACTTCTTTGGCTTCGATCCGTGTAAGTCTTTCCATTAAGCCTTTGTAGGTCATGGAAGGTCAAGAGATAGGAATTCCACCGGACTTTTGTTTCAGAGGCCATGCACAAAACCGAGATGTGCTCGGTCTTCGCACCTGTGGATTTGCAAGGTGTCATCAAGATATCTAGTAACGAAGCCCCGGTGCTCGCTTTCCTCGCTTGATGTTGTGCACTCGTCAAAGTGAGTCCTGTGAACTTTTTTCACGGGTCATGCGAACTAAACTTGGCTTTGAGATCATCCAAATTCACAATGCTACATGCTTTTTGTCCATTCCACCATATACGAGCTGAGTTTCGCAAGGTATATGTGAACATGTGGTAAGCAACCGGCATAACCCACTCGCATTATGATAGCCCCTTCAACAGATGTAAGAAATTATCCGGGTCCCTTTCCCATCATAAGTACCAATATGCGGCATTTTCAACCCATCCGTAAAGGGTAGTCTTCATCCACCTTACGAAGGTGTTGGAACCCATGGGCCCGAATAGAGGCAATTATAAGGTGGCATGTGTGGGGCAACATTGTACGGGTTATGGCTCTGAGGTATTCCGGCTGTGGTTTTGTTAACATATTATGGTAAGCAGAGGTACATAAGGTGGGCGACTTCGGCTGTGATACGAAGGGTATACCATAGGTTTCCGTAGGTATGCTTCCATATGGTCGAGGAAATCTAGGTTGTTAGTCCGCCCATTAGATGGGGATAGACCCACGGGGTAAGATTGAGCCCGAAAAGGAGGGTACATACCATGAGGAGGAAGATTTCTCCCATTCATTTGAGGCGGATTGCCTTCACGGCGGATGTGAGAGAGCTACAACGAGACCCCCGCCCCGCCTCCCTGTGATGGGTCGCCAAGAGTGGTGGTGTTAACCTATGTAGTCTCCTTCTGACTCCTTCCGTTGGAACCTTCCATTGTTCCTTCCTTCTCGCTCTGAGCCCTCTCGAACATCTTCAAACCAACCGACCTTCCACTGCCCTCGACCGCCAGAGACCTTATCCTCAAGATCGAAGGTAGCCCCAAGAGCCGAGGGCCTAGTCTCCATTTCTATCTCTTCGTCATACTCATCACTGAGTATTCCAACTCCCTCCGCATTTCTACGCCCGAGCTTGCTTCCTTCGAGCCTTTAGTAAAGACTCTAGTGTTTCGATGTTAGCTTCGATGAACGCAGGATCGATTGCCGGCTCAGTGTTAGCCGATGTTCAAGCATGGTTGTTGGGAGTTATTTCGGGTGAGATCATGCGTGAAAGCGGACGCGTTATGCTGGGAAAGTTGTTAGGATCGCTGACCGATCGTGTTAAGGTCGAGAAACCCGAGGGGAGTATTTTCTTCCTTGATTCATGCCGTGAAACCAGCGAGTGTGATCGACCGTTATAAGTTTGGAATAACGAGACCAATTGTAGCGGGTCCCACGGATGGCGCCACCGATTGCACAATAATTCAGACGACTAGGCCTTCGATGGTGATCAAGGGTACGAGGGTGATATGCTTGGCGCTAAACTTGTAGCCAACTGCAATAAGAAATAGTAGACACTTCGTTAAGTGATCGCGAGGTTGGACCTCGAACCACCTCCCGCCGAGAGTAAGTATGTGATATGTGTTGTAAATAATGTAGAGTATGTGAAATACCGTGTTGAGTAAAACCATTGAATGACTCATCCAACCTATTTATGATGAACAATAAGCTTGGAGAGTGTTTCAGACATCGCCGGAGATCATGGGGCGCCCCATGATTTGTGGTAACCGCTAGGCTTCATCCCACCCTCTCGCTCTCAAGGGAAGCTAAGGAGATAGTGGGAGTTGGGGAAGAACAAGTCAATGTTCTCCTTTGTCTTGGTGCCTTCAGAGAAGACTCGGCGGCATAGGCCTTCTACCGCGAATTCCCAACCGGTAACCATGTCAATGATGAATGATTTTACGCCACCAATGACTTATGAAGAAAGACTGGTTCGTAATGCAATTCAATCGAGGTCGGCGGATGTCCTTCGACCGATCGGAGGGTACGACATCGCTTCCATACATTTTTATCATTTTCGTCTGCTTTTATACGCCGTCCGCTTTTACCCGGTTTTACGCTTTTGTCCGCTTTCGCTTGTTTTTACGCTTTTGTCCGCTTTACACGCCGTCGCTTTTGTCCGTTTTAAATCTGCTTTTTACGCCGCCTGCTTTTTCAAGTTTCTATCTGCTTTTTACGCTTTTGTCCGCTTTTACACGCCATCTTTTTACGCCGTCCGCCTTTTGACATTTTTTACGCTTGCACGCCATGGGCGCTACGCTTTTGTCCGCTTTACACGCTTTCATCCATTTTTTCTACTTTTATCCATTTTACATCGCCGTCCGCTTTACACGCTCGCGTTTTTGTTCTGCTTTAACACGCCGTCCGCTTTTTCACGTTTCGTCCACTTTTACGATTTTTTTCTTTACTCTGCCGTCTTTTTATACGCCGTCCATATTTTAACATTTTTACGCTTTTGTCCGTTATTTGCACGCCGTCGGGTTTTTTACGTTTTGTCCTTACCGCCGATGTTTTATCGCCTTGCCCGCCATCGCCGTCTCGTCCGTTTTTACGCCGCCCATTTTTCATGTTTTCGTCTGCTTTTACGCTTTGTCCATTTTACACGCCGTCTTTTACGTTGTTCGCCGTCCGCTTTTGCATGTTTTGTCCGCTGCATGTTTTGCAGTATTTTTATGTTTTACACGTTTTCCGCTTTTATGGTTTTATTCGTTTACATGTTTCGTCATTTTTACGCTTTTGTCCGTTTTACACGCTTCGTCCATTATTTTTACGTTGTTGTCCGCTTTTGCACCTTTGTAGTATTTTCTTTCGATGCCGTCTGTTTAATACGTTGTCAGATTGAACGTCTGTTTACATCGTCATCTATTTTTACGTTTCAAGACGAAAACGTAAAAATGGATGAAAACGTAAAACGGATAAAACAAAAAACGGACGAAAACGTAAAACTGACAAAACGTAAAAACTTGACGAAAAACGTAAAAACCATTAAAGAACGGACAAAAACATAAAAACGCAAAGAATGTGACGAAACGTAAAAAATGTATTTAAAAACGTAAAACGGACAAAACATAAAAAGCAAACGAAAACGTGAAAGATCAAGCGAAACGTAAAAACGAAAACGATAAAACCGACGAAACGTAAAAAATGGACTAAACGTAAAACGGACAAAAGCGTAAAAACGGACGAAAACGTAAAACGGATAAAAGCATAAAAACCGGATGAAAACGTAAAACGGACAAAAAGAAAAAACCGACGAAAACGTGAAAACCGATCAAAACGAAAATCGCTTATTAACGGACGAAACGTAAAAAAACAGACGAAACGATAAAATGGACAGAACGAAAAGCGGCCGAAAACGTGAAATAACTAAAAACGAAACAATGTATTAAAACGTAAAACGGACGAAACGTAAAAATGGACTAAACATGTAAAATGGACAAAACGTTAAAACCGACGAAAACGTAAAACGGATAAAATGTAAAAATCGCCGAAACGTAAAACGGACAAAACGTAAAAACCGACGAAAACGCAAAACGACAAAACGTAAAAATGTTAAAATAGACGAAACTTAAAAACGGATGAAAACGGTAAAATGCATAAAAGCGCAAAAAGCGAAAAAACGTGAAAAACGGGAAAACGTAAAAAACGGATGAAAACGTAAAACAAACGAAACGATTAAACCGACAAAACGATAAAACAGCTTGAAAACTTATAAAACAGATGGAAACGGACAAAATCGTATAAAAACGGACGAAAACATATAAAAACATAAAAAACATATGAAACCAGACCAAAACGGATGAAAACATATAAAAACGTAAAAATACAGACGAAAACGGATGAAAATGTATAAAAACTGACGAAAACGTAAAAAAATTAATATTGAATACTTTTTGTCTTTGTTGACAATAATTATTATTATGCTCAATGATGAAACAAAAAAAATAGCAAAACCCAAAAAAACCCGACCCGACCCGACCCGACTCATACCCATTTATACCCATACCCATCTAGACCCATCCTTCCAAGTGACCCATCTAGACCCATACCCATCTAAGACCCAAGACCCAACCCAACCCAACCCAACCATTTTTCCACCTCTATCAATAGCACATATGTATCTAATAGCCAAGGCCCTCAATAATTGCTTGTGTGTTACTTGGTGCGATATCTTAAAGTCTATTGAGAGTATTGAAGCCTCTGTGAGTTCTTTCAAAAGCTCGCTTATTCTTAAGGTGTTTAATGGTGCTGACAACCATTTTTGGTTTGACACCTGGTGTGGTGGCGATGCGCTTCTAATGGATATTTATCCTAGATTGTTCGCCTTGACATCTCCAAAGATTGTAGAGTTTGTGATAGATGGGGTTTTAATAATGGTATGGGGGGCTGGTCATGGCGCCTTTCCCTCATGGTAGAGCCTTGATGATCTTACTCTATCCTCTCTTTTTAGTGGTCCGAACTCGCTCAATGGTTGTAATAAATGGATTTGACCTGGGATATATCAAGGGTGTTTAAAGTCGTTCTCTTGCTAATATCATCCAAAACCATAGGTTAAGCAACCGTGTCATCATGAACATCATCATTGGAATTCTTGGATACCAAAGAAAGTTAATATTTGTGTTCGAGGCATCTTTAAATAGATTGCCTTGCCGCTCAAATCATTAATACAAATAAGCCAGAAAACGCTTATTTATATTTTACGATCTTCTAATGTTTTGTCGATAACAAACGAAATCATTCTAACGAAACAAATAAAATATGTAAATGGTTTGAGCCAATCGTTTACTAACACACTTACGTTTTCACATAAAACACTAAACAAGTAAAAGTGATTTTATGATTTAGTAAAACATATGTACAACAACTAGTGTTTACATATTGGGCAAATATAAACATAACTAGTATGTATTATAATGGGTAGAAGTTTAAGTATTTGACCCATTGACCAAATACATTGAATGTAGTTGGGTAAAACCCAAAGTCCATGACCCATACCCATGGAGCATAACCCATAACCCATTGAATGACATCATGCAAAAGTCATATATGGATATTATCCATGACCCATGGTTTTAACCCATGACCCATGGACTAGATGCATTGCATCTTGTAGATACATTGTATCTACTTGGATACCTATGGTCCAATATCTAGGACCCATGACCCATAACCCATGACCCATGACCCAAAACCCATGGGCAAAGAGGAGCGTCCCACGGATCCTCAGGTTTACACTGGACGGATCCTTCAAGTCAGGGTTCCGTGGAACAGTAGCATTTTCTCCTCTATAATTAGTGAGCCATTTCTTCATTGTAACCAACCCCTTTTCACATATATTCTCTCTTTGAGTTGTAAACTATCTAACCTCAGATCCAAGTGATCTTTGTATGTAGTTGTGTTTTTGTGTGATTCTCTAGGTTCCTCTTAAAGGCGAGATCACCACCTTTTGAAATCAAGCAAGCTCAAGTCCATGAGTTGCCATGCTTCGTCATCATCAAGACTACTGAGGTTCTCTTGTTGATAGTTCTCTTTTTTCTCATTAGAAGTGTAGTGTCGAAGACATAAGTGAAAGATGTCTAAAGGGTCAAGACGAAGACATTAGTGAAAGGTGTCGAACGTCCATATTGAAAGCACTTGTGAAGAGTGCTTAGAAGTCAAGCCTAAAGGCACTTGTGAAGGGTGCTAAGAAGTCAAGGCTAAAGGCATTAGTGAAGGGTGTCTAGAAGTCAAGTTACAAGGCATTAGTGAAGGGTGCCTAGAGGTCGTGTCAAAGGCATTAGTGAAAGATGCCTAAGGTGTACATTCGATATGGTGTGTTTGATGTACAAGATATATTTGTATTGGGTCAAAGGATATTGATATCCTTGTTGATGTTGTCATAAGGAGTGGATCTCCTTAGGGTCGATGTTGTGTAGTGTTGGGTAGTAGTTCCTCCATTGTAATGGAACCCAGATTCAGCCTAGTACCGAATAAAGGGTAGGCGACGCCAGGATAGGTTTGGTTCTACCTTGTGGAAGAACCCAGATTCAGCCTTGTCAGATCGATAAAGAGTAGGCAACGTTGTAAAGGCTTCTCCGCCACAAGGAGTTGGTGTTGTGTAGTGATTACAAACTCTGTGTAGGTGACTCAGGAGTGGAGTAGGCAAGGAAGGTGTCCTTGTAGGCGAACCACTATAAATACTGCGTTGTGGTTTTCAGGCTTTTACTCTTTATCTTTCATTACATATTTATATATCTATATGTTTCTATATCAACATCCAACACACACGCTTTTAATAGATTGACATAAGTCGCTCTAAATAGTTTAAACCAAGTTTTAATCCAGAAACTATTCAACCCCCTTCTAGTTTACCACAATTGGCATCGAGCTTCATACCAAGTTTCTGAGTATGTTGTACTTTAAAACTTGATACGATCCATGTTTAATTGAAAACTACAAAGAAGGTCTTTTACAAAAACAAACACCATGTTTTAAAACACTTTTGTAGGATGTTGATTAGATGACAACATTTTTTGCTAAATTGCACTAATCTTCCTTGTCATTTTGCTTAGTTAAAGCTCATACTTATCAAGCCATAGGAATTGCTAACAATAGTACCTTTCCTAAGAAGGTATCTTAAACACGAAGGAACCTGAGTTGTCTACTAACATTTGTTTTGTCATTAGTAAAGACACTCCTAAGTGCATTAGAGGTATGATTTCCTACTTATCTCTAATAACATTAGCTTAAATAATAAGTATGCTTACATAGGAATTATATGATTATCTTTTCACATACTCATATATTACACGTAGATTCGTTAGGAAACTTTTCTTGCATACGTGTTACTCTTTCGTCTAAAGTCTAGGTTTATAATATTTGTGTCTTATTTCACTTAATCCAAAAATCATATCTTTCTAATAACAAAACAAAACACAAATCTCAAAATTTCTCCTTCCCCATAAATATCCCCTCCGATGTCCACTCCACCAAACCCTCATTTTTAAATCTTCCACTTTCAAAAATTACTTCTCATTCAAAACTTCATCTTCCTTCTTATCTCATCTCATCTCAAACCAAAAACAAAAAAGATCTTCATCATCATGGTTTACATCGCCTTCGTACTCATCGTCTTGACACTCATCGCTCTCGTATTCCCCATGACTAAGTTTTCTTATGGAGACATGTACTTTGTGCTGTTAATCTACACTGGTGTTATATACCCAATCATTTGTATCGTTCTTAGCATTGAAATGAAATATTACTAATGTTCTAGTTTATCTAGTTTATTTTTAATATGTTTGTCATATCTTTTACTTTATATCTTTCGTATTTTTTGGTCTTGAGATACATTAGAAACCGACAATGCATGCTAATAGTAAATGTTGGCTAAAATACATATCTTGGTATAAAACTATAAGATGCAAAAATCTATATTTTGTCAAAACCCTTTTTTCATCACTACTGCATCCATGGATCCTCGTAGCTCTACTAGCCGTATCCCACTGGAAGGGAACCGTGAGAACTGTTTCTTCCGAAAACAGCTTTCATGCAATATAAACCGCTTTCTTCCTAAAAGAAATATTCACTAGAATGTTAAATACTAAGTGAGTTAATTGTCATTGTTAATAGATATCTAGTAAAACGTTAGTGATCATCTTTTGTTTTAATACGCCTCATCATATTCTTTTACTCCATAGGTCACATCATGTCTCATGAGTATGAGTTCGACTTTTCACCACTTATGTCTACATCCCTAACATCTCTCTTGAGCCCACCACACCGCAATCATCTCCGGGTTTAATAATCTCAAACTCATCACTTCCATGAAGGACGTATTGTCGACACCTCTACAATACGTAAGAGGTATCAATACCACTTTCTCGAACCATAGGACTAGAATGCCTTCTGAATCAATGAGAAAATCATCAAGATTTGTATTGGAATTCTTCCGCTGTTGAACTTGTTCGAACGAGGATCGATCTCTATCTCTTTGGTTTTGGATCAAAACCAAAAGTTTGTTTTAACCCGGGCAATTTTCTCACATTCTCCGAATTCCAAATCATGGACAATGCGCCTTCATCAAGATTGGTCTCTTGATTCTCTTCAACCATCATGAAGAAAGTAGTCCATATTGTTCACACATACCTTCCTCAAGACTGACTTGCATGCTATGCAAACCTCGACCTTATTACTCCGATCCAAACATTATCTATACACGGATATCCGAGAAGAGTACAAGCCTCTCGCACTCATCCTACATGAAAATGTTTGGAGTATTAGGGGAAATCGAGAAATCCTTTCCGCTTGTTGTGCTCACATAATGTATTGTTTTCTAACACAACAACCGTACAATCTCGCCTATTTCTTCGCAAGGCGAATTGTAAATCTTCAAGGCATCAAGAACAAACTAATCCTCTATGGAATGTTCTTGACACGCCTTTATCATCACATCATGTACTTCCACCCTCAATTTCAAAGTCCATTGTACGTACTAATGAATAAGATGGTGGAACCTCTTAACACATCTCTCATGAAGTCTTTCTTCATCCCTGAATCGGCAAATACTCATTATCCATTTGACGATCCATCTAGCTTAAAATGCTCAAGAGACTTAGTTTCCT